>JARGYO010000741.1:260000-272500 GCA_029206835.1 Rana muscosa
ATGTGTCCCTCCCATCCCTCCCATCTATCCATCCCTCCCTCCCATCCATTCATCTCACCACCCCCAACCCTTCACAATGTGTCCCTCCCATCCATCCCATCCATCCCATCCATCCCATTCCTCCCTCCCATCCATCCCATTCCTCCCTCCCATCCATCCCATCCATCCAACCCTCCCTTCCATCCATTCATCTCACCACCCCCAACCCTTCACAATGTGTCCCTCCCATCCATCCCATCCATCCCATCCATCCCATTCCTCCCTCCCATCCATCCCTCCCTCCCATCCATTCATCTCTCCACCCCCAACCTTTCACAATGTGTCCCTCCCATTCCTCCCATCCCTCCCTCCCATCCATCCATCCCTCCCTCCCATCCATTCATCTCACCACCCCCAACCTTTCACAATGTGTCCCTCCCATCCATCCCATTCCTCCCTCCCATCCATTCATCTCACCACCCCCAACCCTTCACAATGTGTCCCTCCCATCCACCCCATCCACCCCATCCATCCCATCCCTCCCTCCCTCCCATCCATTCATCTCACCACCCCCAACCCTTCACAATGTGTCCCTCCCATCCATCCCATCCATCCCATCCATCCCCTCCCTCCCATCCATCCATCCCTCCTTCCCTCCCTCCCATCCATTCATCTCACCACCCCCAACCCTTCACAATGTGTCCCTCCCATCCATCCCATCCATCCCATCCATCCCATCCCTCCCTCCCATCCATTCACCTCACCACCCCCAACCCTTCACAATGTGTCCCTCCCATCCATCCCATCCATCCCATCCATCCATCCCATCCCTCCCTCCCATCCATTCATCTCACCACCCCCAACCCTTCACAACGTGTCCCTCCCATCCATTCCATCCAATCCATCCCATCCCTCCCTCCCATCCATCCCATCCATCCATCCCTCCCTTCCATCCATTCATCTCACCACCCCCAACCGTTCACAATGTGTCCCTCGCATCCATCCCATCCCTCCCTCCCATCCATCCATCCCATCCATCCATCCATCCCATCCATTCCTCCCTCCCATCCATTCATCTCACCACCCCCAACCATTCACAATGTGTCCCTCCCATCCCTCCCTCCCATCCATCCCATCCATCCATCCCTCCCTCCCATCCATTCATTTCACCACCCCCAACCCTTCACAATGTGTCCCTCCCATCCATCCCTCCCATCCATCCCTCCCTCCCTCTCATCCATCCCATCCCTCCCTCCCATCCATTCATCTCACCACCCCTATCCCTCCCATCCCTTACATCCCTCCCATCCAGCCATCCATCCATCCCATCCATCCATCCATCCCATCCATCCCTCCCTCCCATCCATTCATCTCACCACCCCCAACCATTCACAATGTGTCCCTCCCATCCATCCCATCCCTCCCATCCATCCATCCCTCCCTCCCATCCATTCATCTCACCACCCCCAACCCTTCACAATATGTCCCTCCCATCCCTCCCATCCCTCCCTCCCATCCATTTATCTCACCACCCCCAACCCTTCACAATGTGTCCCTCCCATCCATCCCATCCATCCCATCCATCCCATCCCTCCCTCCCATCCATTCATCTCACCACCCCCAACCCTTCACAATGTGTCCCTCCCATCCCTCCCTCCCATCCATTCATCTTACCACCTCCCAACCCTTCACAATGTGTCCCTCCCATCCATCCCATCCATCCCTCCCATCCATTCATCTCACCACCCCCAACCCTTCACAATGTGTCCCTCCCATCCATCTCATCCATCCCATCCATCCCTCCCTCCAATCCATTCATCTCACCACCCCCAACCCTTCACAATGTGTCCCTCCTATCCATCCCATCCCTCCCTCCCATCCATTCATCTCACCACTCCCATCCCTTACATCTCTCCCATCCATCCATCCATCCCATCCATCCATCCCTCCCTCCCATCCATTCATCCCACCTCCCCAAACCCTTCACAATGTGTCCCTCCCATCCATCCCATCCATCCCATCCCTCCCTCCCATCCATTCATCTCACCACCCCCAACCTTTCACAATGTGTCCACCCCATCCCTCCCATCCATCCAATCCATCCCATCCCTCCCTCCCATCCATCCCATCCATCCATCCCTTCCATCTATTCATCTCACCACCCCCAACCCTTTACAATGTGTCCCTCGCATCCATCCCATCCATCCCATCCCTCCCTCCCATCCATCCCATCCATCCATCCATCCATCCATCCCATCCATCCATCCCTCCCTCCCATCCATTCATCTCACCACCCCCAACCATTCACAATGTGTCCCTCCCATCCATCCCATCCCTCCCATCCCTCCCATCCCTCCCTCCCATCCATCCCATCCATCCATCCCTCCCTTCCATCCATTCATCTCACCACCCCCAACCCTTCACAATGTGTCCCTCCCATCCATCCCATCCATTCATCTCACCACCCCAACCCTTCACAATGTGTCCCTCCCAATCCTCCCATCCCTCCCTCCCTCCCATCCATCCCATCCCTCCCTCCCATCCATTCATCTCACCACCTCCAACCTTTCACAATGTGTCTCTCCCATCCATCCCATCCATCCCTCCCATCCATCCCATCCCATCCATCCATCCCTCCCATCCATTCATCTCACCACCCCCAATCCTTCACAATGTGTCCCTCCCATCCATCCCATCCATCCGATTCCTCCCTCCCATCCATCCCATCCATCCATCCCTCCCTTCCATCCATTCATCTCACCACCCCCAACCCTTCACAATGTGTCCCTCCCATCCATCCCATCCATCCCATCCCTCCCTCTCATCCATCCCATCCCTCCCATCCATCCCATCCATCCCATCCCTCCCTCTCATCCATCCCATCCCTCCCTCCCTTCCATCCATTCATCTCACCACCCCCAACCCTTCACAATGTGTCACTCCCATCCATCCATCCATCCATTCATCCCATCCCTCCCTCCCTCCCATCCATCCCATCCCTCCCTCCCATCCATCCCATCCATCCATCCCTCCCTTCCATCCATTCATCTCACCACCCCCAACCCTTCACAATGTGTCCCTCCCATCCATCCCATCCATCCATCCATCCCATCCATCCTATCCATCCCTCCCATCCCTCCCATCCATCCCATCCCATCCCTCCCATCCATCCCATCCATCCATCCCATCCCTCCCTCCCATCCATTCATCTCACCGCCCCCAACCTTTCACAATGTGTCCCTCCCATCCCTCCCATCCATCCCATCTAACCCATCCATCCATCCATCCATCCCATCCATCCCATCCATCCCATCCCATCCCTCCCATCCATCCCATCCATCCATCCCATCCCTCCCTCCCATCCATTCATCTCACCACCCCCAACCCTTCACAATGTGTCCCTCCCATCCATCCCATCCCTCCCATCCATACATCCCTCCCTCCCATCCATTCATCTCACCACCCCAACCTTTCACAATGTGTCCCTCCCATCCATCTCATCCATCCCATCCCTCCCTCCCATCCATCCCATCCCATCCATCCCTCCCATCTATCCCTCCCATCCATCCCATCCATTCATCTCACCACCCCCAACCCTTCACAATGTGTCCCTCCCATCCATCCCATCCATCCCATTCATCCCATCCCTCCCTCCCATCCATTCATCTCACCATCGCCAACCTTTCACAATGTGTCCCTCCCATTCCTCCCATCCATCCCATCCATCCATCCCTCCCATCTATCCCATCCCATCCCTCCCTTCCATCCATTCATCTCACCACCCCCAACCCTTCACAATGTGCCCCTCCCATCCATCTCTCCCATCCATCCATCTCTCCCATCCATTCATCTCACCATCCCCAACCCTTCACAATGTGTCCCTCCCATCCATCCCATCCCATCCCTCCCATCCATTCATCTCACCACCCCAACCCTTCACAATGTGTCCATCCCATCCATCCCATCCCTCCCTCCCATCCATTCATCTCACCTCCCCCAACCCTTCACAATGTGTCCCTCCCATCCATCCCTCCCATCCCTCCCATCCCTCCCATCCATCCCATCCCTCCCTCCCATCCATTCATCTCACCTCCCCCAACCCTTCACAATGTGTCCCTCCCATCCATCCCTCCCATCCATCCCATCCATCCATCCCTCCCTCCCATCCATTCATCTCACCACCCCCAACCCTTCACAATGTGTCCATCCATCCCATCCCTCCCATCCATCCCATCCATCCATCCCTCCCTCCCTCTCTCCCATCCATTCATCTCACCACCCCCAACCCTTCACAATGTGTCTATCCCATCCATCCCATCCCTCCCCCCATCCATTCATCTCACCACCCCCAACCTTTCCCAATGTGTCCCTCCCATCCATCCCATCCCTCCCTCCCATCCATTCATCTCACCACCCCCAGCCTTTCACAATGTGTCCCTCCCATCCATCCCATCCCTCCCCTCCATCCCATCCCATCCCTCCCTCCCATCCATTCATCTCACCACCCCCAACCCTTCACAATGTGTCCCTCCCATCCATCCCATCCATCCCTCCCATCCATCCCATCAATCCATCCCTCCCATCCATTCATCTCACCACCCCCAACCCTTCACAAGGTGTCCCTCCCATCCATCCCATCCCTCCTATCCATCCCATCCATCCATCCCTCCCTCCTATCCATTCATCTCACCACCCCCAACCACTCACAATGTGTCCCTCCCATCCCTCCCATCCCATCCATCCCATCCCTCCCTCCCATCCATCCCATCCATCCATCCCTCCCTTCCATCCATTCATCTCACCACCCCCAACCCTTCACAATGTGTCCCTCCCATCCATCCCATCCATCCCATCCCTCCCTCCCATCCATTCCATCCATCCATCCCTCCCTCCCATCCATTCATCTCACCACCCCCAACCTTTCACAATGTGTCCCTCCCATCCATCCCATCCCTCCCATCCATCCCATCTATCCCTCCCATCCATCCCATCCCATCCATCCCTCCCTCCCATCCATTCATCTCACCACCCCCAACCCTTCACAATGTGTCCCTCCCATCCATCCCATCCCTCCCTCCTATCCATTCATCTCACCACCCCCAACCCTTCACAATGTGCCCCTCCCATCCATCCCATCCACCCACCCCTCCCATCCATTCATCTCACCACCCCCAACCCTTCACAATGTGTCCCTCCCATCCATCCCATCCCTCCCTCTCATCTATCCCATCCATCCCATCCCTCCCTCCCATCCATCCCATCCCTTCCTCTCATCCATCCCATCCATCCCATCCCTCCCTCCCTTCCATCCTTTCATCTCACCACCCCCAACCCTTCACAATGTGTCCCTCCCATCCATCCCATCCATCCATCCATCCATTCATCCTATCCATCCCTCCCTCCCTCCCATCCATCCCATCCCTCCCTCCCATCCATCCCATTCATCCATCCCTCCCTTCCATCCATTCATCTCACCACCCCCAACCCTTCACAATGTGTCCCTCCCATCCATCCCATCCATCCATCCATCCATCCCATCCCTCCCTCCCATCCATTCATCTCACCACCCCCAACCCTTCACAATGTGTCCGTCTCATCCATCCCATTCATCCCATCCCTCCCATCCATCCCATCCATCCCATCCCTCCCTCCCATCCATTCATCTCACCACCCCCAACCCTTCACAATGTGTTCCTCTCATCCATCCCATCCATCCCATTCATCCCATCCCTCCCATCCATCCCATCCCTCCCTCCCATCCATTCATCTCACCACCCCCAACCCTTCACAATGTGTCCCTCTCATCCATCCCATCCATCCCATTCATCCCATCCCTCCCATCCATCCCATCCATCCCATCACTCCCTTCCATCCATTCATTTCACCACCCCCAACCTTTCACAATGTGCCCCTCCCATCCATTCCTCCCATCCCTCCCATCCATCCATCCCTCCCATCCATTCATCTCACCATCCCCAACCCTTCACAATGTGTCTCTCCCATCCATCCCATCCATCCATCCCATCCATCCCATCCCTCCCTCCCATCCATTCATCTCACCACCCCCAACTCTTCACAATGTGTCCCTCCCATCCATCCCATCCACCCATCCCTCCCATCCATTCATCTCACCACCCCCAACCCTTCACAATGTGTCCCTCCCATCCATCCCATCCATCCCATCCCTCCCTCTCATCTATCCCATCCATCCCATCCCTCCCTCCCATCCATCCCATCCATCCCATCCCTCCCTCCCTTTCATCCATTCATCTCACCACCCCCAACCCTTCACAATGTGTCCCTCCCATCCATCCCATCCATCCATCCATCCATTCATCCTATCCATCCCTCCCTCCCATCCATCCCATCCATCCCTCCCTTCCATCCATTCATCTCACCACCCCCAACCCTTCACAATGTGTCCCTCCCATCCATCCCATCCATCCATCCATCCATCCCATCCCTCCCTCCCATCCATTCATCTCACCACCCCCAACCTTTCACAATGTGTCCCTCCCATCCCTCCCATCCATCCCATCCCTCCCTCCCATCCATTCATCTCACCACCCCCAACCCTTCACAATGTGTCCCTCCCATCCATCCCATCCCTCCCATCCATTCATCTCACCACCCCCAACCCTTCACAATGTGTCCGTCTCATCCATCCCATTCATCCCATCCCTCCCATCCATCCCATCCCTCCCTCCCATCCATTCATCTCACCACCCCCAACCCTTCACAATGTGTCCCTCCCATCCATCCATCCATCCCATCCCTCCCTCCCATCCATTCATCTCACCACCCCCAACCCTTCACAATGTGTCCGTCTCATCCATCCCATTCATCCCATCCCTCCCATCCCTCCCTCCCATCCATTCATCTCACCACCCCCAACCCTTCACAATGTGTTCCTCTCATCCATCCCATCCATCCCATTCATCCCATCCCTCCCATCCATCCCATCCATCCCATCCCTCCCTCCCATCCATTCATCTCACCACCCCCAACCCTTCACAATGTGTCCCTCTCATCCATCCCATCCATCCCATTCATCCCATCCCTCCCATCCATCCCATCACTCCCTTCCATCCATTCATTTCACCACCCCCAACCTTTCACAATGTGCCCCTCCCATCCATTCCTCCCATCCCTCCCATCCATCCATCCCTCCCATCCATTCATCTCACCATCCCCAACCCTTCACAATGTGTCTCTCCCATCCATCCCATCCATCCATCCCATCCATCCCATCCCTCCCTCCCATCCATTCATCTCACCACCCCCAACCCTTCACAATGTGTCCCTCCCATTCATCCCATCCATCCATCCCATCCATCCCATCCATCCCATCCCTCCCTCCCATCCATTCATCTCACCACCCCCAACTCTTCACAATGTGTCCCTCCCATCCATCCCATCCACCCATCCCTCCCATCCATTCATCTCACCACCCCCAACCCTTCACAATGTGTCCCTCCCATCCATCCCATCCATCCCATCCCTCCCTCTCATCTATCCCATCCATCCCATCCCTCCCTCCCATCCATCCCATCCATCCCATCCCTCCCTCCCTTTCATCCATTCATCTCACCACCCCCAACCCTTCACAATGTGTCCCTCCCATCCATCCCATCCATCCATCCATCCATTCATCCTATCCATCCCTCCCTCCCTCCTATCCATCCCATCCCTCCCTCCCATCCATCCCATCCATCCATCCCTCCCTTCCATCCATTCATCTCACCACCCCCAACCCTTCACAATGTGTCCCTCCCATCCATCCCATCCATCCATCCATCCCATCCCTCCCTCCCATCCATTCATCTCACCACCCCCAACCCTTCACAATGTGTCCCTCTCATCCATCCCATCCATCTCATTCATCCCATCCCTCCCATCCATCCCATCCATCCCATCACTCCCTTCCATCCATTCATTTCACCACCCCCAACCTTTCACAATGTGCCCCTCCCATCCATTCCTCCCATCCCTCCCATCCATCCATCCCTCCCATCCATTCATCTCACCATCCCCAACCCTTCACAATGTGTCTCTCCCATCCATCCCATCCATCCATCCCATCCATCCCATCCCTCCCTCCCATCCATTCATCTCACCACCCCCAACCCTTCACAATGTGTCCCTCCCATTCATCCCATCCATCCATCCCATCCATCCCATCCATCCCATCCCTCCCTCCCATCCATTCATCTCACCACCCCCAACTCTTCACAATGTGTCCCTCCCATCCATCCCATCCACCCATCCCTCCCATCCATTCATCTCACCACCCCCAACCCTTCACAATGTGTCCCTCCCATCCATCCCATCCATCCCATCCCTCCCTCTCATCTATCCCATCCATCCCATCCCTCCCTCCCATCCATCCCATCCATCCCATCCCTCCCTCCCTTTCATCCATTCATCTCACCACCCCCAACCCTTCACAATGTGTCCCTCCCATCCATCCCATCCATCCATCCATCCATTCATCCTATCCATCCCTCCCTCCCTCCTATCCATCCCATCCCTCCCTCCCATCCATCCCATCCATCCATCCCTCCCTTCCATCCATTCATCTCACCACCCCCAACCCTTCACAATGTGTCCCTCCCATCCATCCCATCCATCCATCCATCCATCCCATCCCTCCCTCCCATCCATTCATCTCACCACCCCCAACCTTTCACAATGTGTCCCTCCCATCCCTCCCATCCATCCCATCCCTCCCTCCCATCCATTCATCTCACCACCCCCAACCCTTCACAATGTGTCCCTCCCATCCATCCCATCCCTCCCATCCATTCATCTCACCACCCCCAACCCTTCACAATGTGTCCGTCTCATCCATCCCATTCATCCCATCCCTCCCATCCATCCCATCCATCCCATCCCTCCCTCCCATCCATTCATCTCACCACCCCCAACCCTTCACAATGTGTCCCTCCCATCCCTCCCTCCCATCCATTCATCTCACCACCCCCAACCCTTCACAATGTGTCCCTCTCATCCATCCCATCCATCCCATTCATCCCATCCATCCCATCCATCCCATCCCTCCCTCCCATCCATTCATCTCACCACCCCCAACCCTTCACAATGTGTTCCTCTCATCCATCCCATCCATCCCATTCATCCCATCCCTCCCATCCATCCCATCCATCCCATCCCTCCCTCCCATCCATTCATCTCACCACCCCCAACCCTTCACAATGTGTCCCTCCCATCCCTCCCATCCATCCCATTCCTCCCTCCCATCCATCCATTCATCTCACCACCCCCAACCTTTCACAATGTGTCCCTCCCATCCCTCCCATCCCATCCATCCCTCCCATCCATCCCATCCCATCCATCCCTCCCTCCCATCCATTCATCTCACCACCCCCAACCTTTCACAATGTGTCCCTCCCATCCATCCCATCCATCCCATCCCTCCCATCCATCCCATCCATCCCATCCCTCCCTCCCATCCCATCCATCCCATCCCTCCCTCCCATCCATTCATCTCACCACCCCCAACCTTTCACAATGTGTCCCTCCCATCCATCCCATCCATCCCTCCCATCCATCCCATCCCATCCATCCCTCCCTCCCATCCATTCATCTCACCACCCCCAACCCTTCACAATGTGTCCCTCCCATCCCTCCCATCTATCCATCCCTCCCTCCCATCCATTCATCTCACCACCCCCAACCCTTCACAATGTGTCCCTCCCATCCATCCCATCCATCCCATCCATCCCATTCCTCCCTCCCATCCATCCCATTCCTCCCTCCCATCCATCCCATCCATCCAACCCTCCCTTCCATCCATTCATCTCACCACCCCCAACCCTTCACAATGTGTCCCTCCCATCCATCCCATCCATCCCATCCATCCCATTCCTCCCTCCCATCCATCCCTCCCTCCCATCCATTCATCTCTCCACCCCCAACCTTTCACAATGTGTCCCTCCCATTCCTCCCATCCCTCCCTCCCATCCATCCATCCCTCCCTCCCATCCATTCATCTCACCACCCCCAACCTTTCACAATGTGTCCCTCCCATCCATCCCATTCCTCCCTCCCATCCATTCATCTCACCACCCCCAACCCTTCACAATGTGTCCCTCCCATCCACCCCATCCACCCCATCCATCCCATCCCTCCCTCCCTCCCATCCATTCATCTCACCACCCCCAACCCTTCACAATGTGTCCCTCCCATCCATCCCATCCATCCCATCCATCCCCTCCCTCCCATCCATCCATCCCTCCTTCCCTCCCTCCCATCCATTCATCTCACCACCCCAAACCCTTCACAATGTGTCCCTCCCATCCATCCCATCCATCCCATCCATCCCATCCCTCCCTCCCATCCATTCACCTCACCACCCCCAACCCTTCACAATGTGTCCCTCCCATCCATCCCATCCATCCCATCCATCCATCCCATCCCTCCCTCCCATCCATTCATCTCACCACCCCCAACCCTTCACAACGTGTCCCTCCCATCCATTCCATCCAATCCATCCCATCCCTCCCTCCCATCCATCCCATCCATCCATCCCTCCCTTCCATCCATTCATCTCACCACCCCCAACCGTTCACAATGTGTCCCTCGCATCCATCCCATCCCTCCCTCCCATCCATCCATCCCATCCATCCATCCATCCCATCCATTCCTCCCTCCCATCCATTCATCTCACCACCCCCAACCATTCACAATGTGTCCCTCCCATCCCTCCCTCCCATCCATCCCATCCATCCATCCCTCCCTCCCATCCATTCATTTCACCACCCCCAACCCTTCACAATGTGTCCCTCCCATCCATCCCTCCCATCCATCCCTCCCTCCCTCTCATCCATCCCATCCCTCCCTCCCATCCATTCATCTCATCACCCCTATCCCTCCCATCCCTTACATCCCTCCCATCCAGCCATCCATCCATCCCATCCATCCATCCCATCCATCCCTCCCTCCCATCCATTCATCTCACCACCCCCAACCATTCACAATGTGTCCCTCCCATCCATCCCATCCCTCCCATCCATCCATCCCTCCCTCCCATCCATTCATCTCACCACCCCCAACCCTTCACAATATGTCCCTCCCATCCCTCCCATCCCTCCCTCCCATCCATTTATCTCACCACCCCCAACCCTTCACAATGTGTCCCTCCCATCCATCCCATCCATCCCATCCATCCCATCCCTCCCTCCCATCCATTCATCTCACCACCCCCAACCCTTCACAATGTGTCCCTCCCATCCCTCCCTCCCATCCATTCATCTTACCACCTCCCAACCCTTCACAATGTGTCCCTCCCATCCATCCCATCCATCCCTCCCATCCATTCATCTCACCACCCCCAACCCTTCACAATGTGTCCCTCCCATCCATCTCATCCATCCCATCCATCCCTCCCTCCAATCCATTCATCTCACCACCCCCAACCCTTCACAATGTGTCCCTCCTATCCATCCCATCCCTCCCTCCCATCCATTCATCTCACCACTCCCATCCCTTACATCTCTCCCATCCATCCATCCATCCCATCCATCCATCCCTCCCTCCCATCCATTCATCCCACCTCCCCAAACCCTTCACAATGTGTCCCTCCCATCCATCCCATCCATCCCATCCCTCCCTCCCATCCATTCATCTCACCACCCCCAACCTTTCACAATGTGTCCACCCCATCCCTCCCATCCATCCAATCCATCCCATCCCTCCCTCCCATCCATCCCATCCATCCATCCCTTCCATCTATTCATCTCACCACCCCCAACCCTTTACAAATTGTCCCTCGCATCCATCCCATCCATCCCATCCCTCCCTCCCATCCATCCCATCCATCCATCCATCCATCCCATCCATCCATCCCTCCCTCCCATCCATTCATCTCACCACCCCCAACCATTCACAATGTGTCCCTCCCATCCATCCCATCCCTCCCATCCCTCCCATCCCTCCCTCCCATCCATCCCATCCATCCATCCCTCCCTTCCATCCATTCATCTCACCACCCCCAACCCTTCACAATGTGTCCCTCCCATCCATCCCATCCATTCATCTCACCACCCCAACCCTTCACAATGTGTCCCTCCCAATCCTCCCATCCCTCCCTCCCTCCCATCCATCCCATCCCTCCCTCCCATCCATTCATCTCACCACCTCCAACCTTTCACAATGTGTCTCTCCCATCCATCCCATCCATCCCTCCCATCCATCCCATCCCATCCATCCCTCCCTCCCATCCATTCATCTCACCACCCCCAATCCTTCACAATGTGTCCCTCCCATCCATCCCATCCATCCGATTCCTCCCTCCCATCCATCCCATCCATCCATCCCTCCCTTCCATCCATTCATCTCACCACCCCCAACCCTTCACAATGTGTCCCTCCCATCCATCCCATCCATCCCATCCCTCCCTCTCATCCATCCCATCCCTCCCATCCATCCCATCCATCCCATCCCTCCCTCTCATCCATCCCATCCCTCCCTCCCTTCCATCCATTCATCTCACCACCCCCAAC
>JARGYO010000741.1:277500-386640 GCA_029206835.1 Rana muscosa
CCCAACCCTTCACAATGTGTCCCTCCCATCCATCCCATCCCTCCCATCCATTCATCTCACCACCCCCAACCCTTCACAATATGTCCGTCTCATCCATCCCATTCATCCCATCCCTCCCATCCATCCCATCCATCCCATCCCTCCCTCCCATCCATTCATCTCACCACCCCCAACCCTTCACAATGTGTCCCTCCCATCCCTCCCTCCCATCCATTCATCTCACCACCCCCAACCCTTCACAATGTGTCCCTCTCATCCATCCCATTCATCCCATCCATCCCATCCATCCCATCCCTCCCTCCCATCCATTCATCTCACCACCCCTAACCCTTCACAATGTGTTCCTCTCATCCATCCCATCCATCCCATTCATCCCATCCCTCCCATCCATCCCATCCATCCCATCCCTCCCTCCCATCCATTCATCTCACCACCCCCAACCCTTCACAATGTGTCCCTCTCATCCATCCCATCCATCCCATTCATCCCATCCCTCCCATCCATCCAATCCATCCCATCACTCCCTTCCATCCATTCATTTCACCACGCCCAACCTTTCACAATGTGCCCCTCCCATCCATTCCTCCCATCCCTCCCATCCATCCATCCCTCCCATCCATTCATCTCACCATCCCCAACCCTTCACAATGTGTCTCTCCCATCCATCCCATCCATCCATCCCATCCATCCCATCCCTCCCTCCCATCCATTCATCTCACCACCCCCAACCCTTCACAATGTGTCCCTCCCATTCATCCCATCCATCCATCCCATCCATCCCATCCATCCCATCCCTCCCTCCCATCCATTCATCTCACCACCCCCAACTCTTCACAATGTGTCCCTCCCATCCATCCCATCCACCCATCCCTCCCATCCATTCATCTCACCACCCCCAACCCTTCACAATGTGTCCCTCCCATCCATCCCATCCATCCCATCCCTCCCTCTCATCTATCCCATCCATCCCATCCCTCCCTCCCATCCATCCCATCCATCCCATCCCTCCCTCCCTTTCATCCATTCATCTCACCACCCCCAACCCTTCACAATGTGTCCCACCCATCCATCCCATCCATCCATCCATCCATTCATCCTATCCATCCCTCCCTCCCTCCTATCCATCCCATCCCTCCCTCCCATCCATCCCATCCATCCATCCCTCCCTTCCATCCATTCATCTCACCACCCCCAACCCTTCACAATGTGTCCCTCCCATCCATCCCATCCATCCATCCATCCATCCCATCCCTCCCTCCCATCCATTCATCTCACCACCCCCAACCTTTCACAATGTGTCCCTCCCATCCCTCCCATCCATCCCATCCCTCCCTCCCATCCATTCATCTCACCACCCCCAACCCTTCACAATGTGTCCCTCCCATCCATCCCATCCCTCCCATCCATTCATCTCACCACCCCCAACCCTTCACAATGTGTCCGTCTCATCCATCCCATTCATCCCATCCCTCCCATCCATCCCATCCATCCCATCCCTCCCTCCCATCCATTCATCTCACCACCCCCAACCCTTCACAATGTGTCCCTCCTATCCATCCCATCCCTCCCTCCCATCCATTCATCTCACCACCCCCAACCCTTCACAATGTGTCCCTCTCATCCATCCCATCCATCCCATTCATCCCATCCATCCCATCCCTCCCTCCCATCCATTCATCTCACCACCCCCAACCCTTCACAATGTGTCCCTCTCATCCATCCCATCCATCCCATTCATCCCATCCCTCCCATCCATCCCATCCATCCCATCACTCCCTTCCATCCATTCATCTCACCACCCCCAACCTTTCACAATGTGCCCCTCCCATCCATCCCTCCCATCCATCCCATCCATCCATCCCTCCCATCCATTCATCTCACCATCCCCAACCCTTCACAATGTGTCTCTCCCATCCATCCCATCCATCCATCCCATCCATCCCATCCTTCCCTCCCATCCATTCATCTCACCACCCCCAACCCTTCACAATGTGTCTCTCCCATCCATCCCATCCATCCATCCCATCCATCCCATCCCTCCCATCCATTCATCTCACCACCCCCAACTCTTCACAATGTGTCCCTCCCATCCATCCCATCCCTCACATCCATCCCATCCATCCATCCCATCCCTCTCTCCCATCCATTCATCTCACCACCCCCAACCCTTCACAATGTGTCCCTTCAATCCATCCCATCCATCCATCCATCCCATCCATTCATATCACCACCCCAACCCTTCACAATGTGTTCCTCCCATCCATCCCATCCATCCCATCCCTCCCTCCCATCCATTCATCTCACCACCCCCAACCCTTCACAATGTGTTCCTCCCATCCATCCCATCCATCCCATCCATCCCATCCCTCCCATCCATCCCTCCCATCCATTCATCTCACCACCCCCAACCCTTCACAATGTGTCCCTCCCATCCATCCCATCCCTCCCTCCCATCCATTCATCTTACCACCCCCAACCTTTCACAATGTGTCCCTCCTATCCCTCCCATCCATCCCATCCATCCATCCCATCCCTCCCATCCATTCATCTCACCACCCCCAACCCTTCTCAATGTGTCCATCCCTCCCATCCATCCCATCCATCCCATCCCTCCCTCCCATCCATTCATCTCACCACCCCCAACCTTTCACAATGTGTCCCTCTCATCCATCCCATCCCTCCCATCCATCCCATCCATCCTATCCCTCCCTCCCATCCAGTCATCTCACCACCCCCAACCCTTCACAATGTGTCCCTCCCATCCATCCCATCCATCCCATCCATCCATTCATCTCACCACCCCCCAACCTTTCACAATGTGTCCCTCCCATCCCTCCCATCCCTCCCATCCATCCATCCATCCCATCCCTCCCATCCATTCATCTCACCACCCCAACCCTTCACAATGTGTCCCTCCCATCCATCCCATCCATCCCATCCCACCCTCCCATCCATTCATCTCACCACCCCCAACCCTTTACAATGTGTCCCTCCCATCCATCCCATCCATCCCATCCCTCCCTCCCATCCATTCATCTCACCACCCCCAACCCTTCACAATGTGTCCCTCCCATCCCTCCCATCCATCCATCCCATCCATCCATCCCATTTATCCATTCATCTCACCACCTCCAACCCTTCACAATGTGTCCATCCCATCCATCCATCCCTCCCTCCCATCCCTCCCATCCATCTATCCCATCCATCCATCCCTCCCATCCATCCCATCCATCCATCCCATCCATCCATTCATCTCACCACCTCCAACCCTTCACAATGTGTCCATCCCATCCATCCATCCCTCCCTCCCTCCCATCCCTCCCATCCCTCCCATCCATCCATCCATCTATCCCATCCATCCCTCCCTCCCATCCATTCATCTCACCACCCCCAACCCTTCTCAATGTGTCCATCACTCCCATCCATCCCATCCCTCCCTCCCATCCATTCATCTCACCACCCCCAACCTTTCACAATGTGTCCCTCTCATCCATCCCATCCATCCCATCCATCCATCCATCCCATCCCTCCCATCCATTCATCTCACCACCCCCAACCCTTCACAATGTGTCCCTCCCATCTATCCCATCCATCCTTTCCCTCCCTCCCATCCATTCATCTCACCACCCCTAACCCTTCACAATGTGTCCATCCCATCCATCCCATCCATCCATCTCACCACCCCCAACCTTTCACAATGTGTCCCTCCCATCCCTCCCATCCATCCCTCCCATCCATCCATTCATCTCACCACCTCCAACCCTTCACAATGTGTCCATCCCATCCATCCATCCCTCCCTCCCTCCCATCCATCCCTCCCATCCATCCCATCCATCCATTCATCTCACCACCTCCAACCCTTCACAATGTGTCCATCCCATCCATCCATCCCTCCCATCCCTCCCATCCATCTATCCCATCCATCCATCCATCCCATCCATCCCATCTATCCCTCCCTCCCATCCATTCATCTCACCACCCCCAACCCTTCACAATGTGTCCCTCCCATCCCTCCCATCCATTCATCCCATCCATCCCATCTATCCCTCCCTCCCATCCATTCATCTCACCACCCCCAACCCTTCACAATGTGTCCCTCCCATCCATCCTATCCATCCCATCCATCCATCCCTCCCTCCCATCCATCCCATCCATTCATCTCACCACCCCCAACCATTCACAATGTGTCCCTCCTATCCCTCCCATCCCTCCCATCCATCCCATCCATCCTATCCCTCCCTCCCATCCAGTCATCTCACCACCCCCAACCCTTCACAATGTGTCCCTCCCATCTATCCCATCCATCCTTTCCCTCCCTCCCATCCATTCATCTCACCACCCCCAACCCTTCACAATGTGTCCCTCCCATCCATCCCATCCATCCCATCCATCCCTCCCTCCCATCCATTCATCTCACCACCCCCAACCCTTCACAATGTGTCCATCCCATCCATCCCATCCATCCCATCCATCCATTCATCTCACCACCCCCAACCTTTCACAATGTGTCCCTCCCATCCCTCCCATCCATCCCTCCCATCCATCCCATCCATCCATTCATCTCACCACCTCCAACCCTTCACAATGTGTCCATCCCATCCATCCATCCCTCCCATCCCTCCCATCCATCCATCTATCCCATCCATCCCATCCATCCCATCTATCCCTCCCTCCCATCCATTCATCTCACCACCCCCAACCCTTCACAATGTGTCCCTCCCATCCCTCCCATCCATCCATCCCATCCCTCCCATCCATCCATCCCTCCCTTCCATCCATTCATCTCATCACCCCCAACCTTTCACAATGTGCCCCTCCCATCCATCCCTCCCATCCATCCCATCCATCCATCCATCCCTCCCATCCATTCATCTCACCACCCCCAACCCTTCACAATGTGTCCCTCCCATCCATCCCATCCATCCATCCCATCCCTCTCTCTCTCATCCATCCCATCCATCCCATCCCTCTCTCCCATCCATCCCATCCATCCCTCCCATCCATCCCATCCCTCCCTCCCATCCATTCATCTCACCACCCCCAACCCTTCACAATGTGTCCCTCCCATCCATTCATCTCATCCATCCCATCCATCCCATCCCTCCCATCCATCCCATCCATCCATCCATCCTTCCCTTCCATCCATTCATCTCACCACCCCCAACCCTTCACAATGTGTCCCTCCCATCCCTCCCATCCCTCCCATCCATCCCATCCATCCATCCCTCCCTCCCTCCCATCCATTCATCTCACCACCCCCAACCTTTCACAATGTGTCTCTCCCATCCCTCCCATCCATCCAATCCATCCATCCATCCCTCCCATCCATCCCATCCCATCCATCCCTCCTTCCCATCCATTCATCTCACCACCCCCAACCCTTCACAATGTGTCCATCCATCCCATCCCTCCCTCCCATCTATTCATCTCACCACCCCCAACCATTCACAATGTGTCCCTCCCATCCATCCCATCTATCCCATCCCTCCCTCCCATCCATTCATCTCACCACCTCCAACCCTTCACAATGTGTCCCTCCCATCCATCCCATCCATCCCATCCATCCATCCCTCCCATCCATCCCATCCATCCATCCATCCCTCCCTCCCATTTATTCATCTCACCACCTCCAACCCTTCACAATGTGTCCCTCCCATCCATCCCATCCCTCCCTCCCATCTATTCATCTCACCACCCCCAACCATTCACAATGTGTCCCTCCCATCCATTCATCTCACCACCCCCAACCATTCACAATGTGTCCCTCCCATCCATCCCATCCCTCCCTCCCATCCATTCATCTCACCACCCCCAACCATTCACAATGTGTCCCTCCCATCCATTCATCTCACCGCCCCCAACCATTCACAATGTGTCCATCCCATCCATCCCATCCATCCATCCCTCCCATCCATCCCATCCATCCATCCCTCCCTCCCTCCCATCCATCCCATCCATCCCATCCCTCCCTCCCATCTATTCATCTCACCACCCCCAACCATTCACAATGTGTCCCTCCCATCCATCCCATCCCTCCCTCCCATCCATTCATCTCACCACCTCCAACCCTTCACAATGTGTTCCTCCCATCCATCCCATCCCTCCCTCCCATCTATTCATCTCACCACCCCCAACCATTCACAATGTGTCCCTCCCATCCATCCCATCCCTCCCTCCCATCCATTCATCTCACCACCCCCAACCATTCACAATGTGTCCCTCCCATCCATCCCTCCCTCCCATCCATTCATCTCACCACCTCCAACCCTTTGCAAATTGTCCCTCCCATCCATCCCATCCACCCCATCCCTCCCTCCCATCCATTCATCTCACCACCTCCAACCCTTCACAATGTGTCCCTCCCATCCATCCCATCCATCCCATCCATCCATCCATCCCATCTATCCATCCCTCCCTCCCTCCCATCCATCCCACCCCTCCCTCCCATCCATTCATCTCACCACCCCCAACCCTTCACAATGTGTCCCTCCCATCTATCCCATCCCTCCCATCCCTCCCATCCATCCCATCCATCCCTCCCTCCCATCCATTCATCTCACCACCCTCAACCCTTCACAATGTGTCCCTCCCATCCATCCCATCCATCCCTCCCTCCCATCCATTCATCTCACCACCCCCAACCTTTCACAATGTGTCCCTCCTATCCATCCCATCCATCCCATCCCTCCCATCCATATTATCCATCCCATCCGTCCCTCCCATCCATTCATCTTACCACCCCCAACCCTTCACAATGTGTCCCTCCCATCCATCCCATCCCATCCATCCCATCCCTCCCTCCCTCCCATCCATTCATCTCACCACCCCCAACCCTTCACAATGTGTCCCTCCCATCCGTTCCACCCATCCCTCCCTCCCATCCATTCATCTCACCACCCCCAACCCTTCACAATGTGTCCCTCCCATCCATCCCATCCCTCCCTCCCATCCATTCATCTCACCACCCCCAACCCTTCACAATGTGTCCCGCTCATCCATCCCATCCATCCCATTCATCCCATCCATCCCATCCATCCCATCCCTCCCTCCCATCCATTCATCTCACCACCCCCAACCCTTCACAATGTGTCCCTCTCATCCATCCCATCCATCCCATCACTCCCTTCCATCCATTCATCTCACCACCCCCAACCTTTCACAATGTGCCCCTCCCATCCATCCCTCCCATCCATCCCATCCATCCATCCCTCCCATCCATTCATCTCACCATCCCCAACCCTTCACAATGTGTCTCTCCCATCCATCCCATCCATCCATCCCATCCTTCCCTCCCATCCATTCATCTCACCACCCCCAACCCTTCACAATGTGTCTCTCCCATCCATCCCATCCATCCATCCCATCCATCCCATCCATCCCATCCCTCCCTCCCATCCATTCATCTCACCACCCCCAACTCTTCACAATGTGTCCCTCCCATCCATCCCATCAATCCATCCCATCCCTCTCTCCCATCCATTCATCTCACCACCCCCAACCCTTCACAATGTGTCCCTTCAATCCATCCCATCCATCCATCCATCCCATCCATTCATATCACCACCCCAACCCTTCACAATGTGTTCCTCCCATCCATCCCATCCATCCCATCCCTCCCTCCCATCCATTCATCTCACCACCCCCAACCCTTCACAATGTGTTCCTCCCATCCATCCCATCCATCCCATCCATCCCATCCCTCCCATCCATCCCTCCCATCCATTCATCTCACCACCCCCAACCCTTCACAATGTGTCCCTCCCATCCATCCCATCCCTCCCTCCCATCCATTCATCTTACCACCCCCAACGTTTCACAATGTGTCCCTCCTATCCCTCCCATCCATCCCATCCATCCATCCCATCCCTCCCATCCATTCATCTCACCACCCCCAACCCTTCTCAATGTGTCCATCCCTCCCATCCATCCCATCCCTCCCTCCCATCCATTCATCTCACCACCCCCAACCTTTCACAATGTGTCCCTCTCATCCATCCCATCCCTCCCATCCATCCCATCCATCCTATCCCTCCCTCCCATCCAGTCATCTCACCACCCCCAACCCTTCACAATGTGTCCCTCCCATCCATCCCATCCATCCCATCCATCCATTCATCTCACCACCCCCAACCTTTCACAATGTGTCCCTCCCATCCCTCCCATCCATCCATCCATCCCATCCCTCCCATCCATTCATCTCACCACCCCAACCCTTCACAATGTGTCCCTCCCATCCATCCCATCCATCCCATCCCACCCTCCCATCCATTCATCTCACCACCCCCAACCCTTTACAATGTGTCCCTCCCATCCATCCCATCCATCCCATCCATCCCATCCCTCCCTCCCATCCATTCATCTCACCACCCCCAACCCTTCACAATGTGTCCCTCCCATCCCTCCCATCCATCCATCCCATCCATCCATCCCATTTATCCATTCATCTCACCACCTCCAACCCTTCACAATGTGTCCATCCCATCCATCCATCCCTCCCTCCCATCCCTCCCATCCATCTATCCCATCCATCCATCCCTCCCATCCATCCCATCAATCCATCCCATCCATCCATTCATCTCACCACCTCCAACCCTTCACAATGTGTCCATCCCATCCATCCATCCCTCCCTCCCATCCCTCCCATCCCTCCCATCCATCCATCTATCCCATCAATCCATCTATCCGATCCATCCCTCCCTCCCATCCATTCATCTCACCACCCCCAACCCTTCTCAATGTGTCCATCACTCCCATCCATCCCATCCATCCATCCCATCCCTCCCTCCCATCCATTCATCTCACCACCCCCAACCTTTCACAATGTGTCCCTCTCATCCATCCCATCCATCCATCCATCCCATCCCTCCCATCCATTCATCTCACCACCCCCAACCCTTCACAATGTGTCCATCACTCCCATCCATCCCATCCATCCCATCCCTCCCTCCCATCCATTCATCTCACCACCCCCAACCTTTCACAATGTGTCCCTCTCATCCATCCCATCCATCCCATCCATCCATCCATCCATCCCATCCCTCCCATCCATTCATCTCACCACCCCCAACCCTTCACAATGTGTCCCTCCCATCTATCCCATCCATCCTTTCCCTCCCTCCCATCCATTCATCTCACCACCCCCAACCCTTCACAATGTGTCCATCCCATCCATCCATTCATCTCACCACCCCCAACCTTTCACAATGTGTCCCTCCCATCCCTCCCATCCATCCCTCCCATCCATCCCATCCATCCATTCATCTCACCACCTCCAACCCTTCACAATGTGTCCATCCCATCCATCCATCCCTCCCTCCCTCCCATCCATCCCTCCCATCCATCCCATCCATCCATTCATCTCACCACCTCCAACCCTTCACAATGTGTCCATCCCATCCATCCATCCCTCCCATCCCTCCCATCCATCCATCTATCCCATCCATCCATCCATCCCATCCATCCCATCTATCCCTCCCTCCCATCCATTCATCTCACCACCCCCAACCCTTCACAATGTGTCCCTCCCATCCCTCCCATCCATCCATCCCATCCATCCCATCTATCCCTCCCTCCCATCCATTCATCTCACCACCCCCAACCCTTCACAATGTGTCCCTCCCATCCATCCTATCCATCCCATCCATCCATCCCTCCCTCCCATCCATCCCATCCATTCATCTCACCACCCCCAACCATTCACAATGTGTCCCTCCTATCCCTCCCATCCCTCCCATCCATCCCATCCATCCTATCCCTCCCTCCCATCCAGTCATCTCACCACCCCCAACCCTTCACAATGTGTCCCTCCCATCCATCCCATCCATCCCATCCATCCATTCATCTCACCATCCCCAACCTTTCACAATGTGTCCCTCCCATCCCTCCCATCCATCCATCCATCCCATCCCTCCCATCCATTCATCTCACTACCCCAACCCTTCACAATGTGTCCCTCCCATCCATCCCATCCATCCCATCCCACCCTCCCATCCATTCATCTCACCACCCCCAACCCTTTACAATGTGTCCCTCCCATCCATCCCATCCATCCCATCCCTCCCTCCCATCCATTCATCTCACCACCCCCAACCCTTCACAATGTGTCCCTCCCATCCCTCCCATCCCTCCCATCCATCCAATCCCATCCATCCATCCCATTTATCCATTCATCTCACCACCTCCAACCCTTCACAATGTGTCCATCCCATCCATCCATCCCTCCCTCCCATCCATTCATCCCTCCCATCCCTCCCATCCATCTATCCCATCCATCCATCCCTCCCATCCATCCCATCCATCCATCCCATCCATCCATTCATCTCACCACCTCCAACCCTTCACAATGTGTCCATCCCATCCATCCATCCCTCCCTCCCATCCCTCCCATCCCTCCCATCCATCCATCTATCCCATCAATCCATCTATCCCATCCATCCCTCCCTCCCATCCATTCATCTCACCACCCCCAACCCTTCTCAATGTGTCCATCACTCCCATCCATCCCATCCATCCCATCCCTCCCTCCCATCCATTCATCTCACCACCCCCAACCTTTCACAATGTGTCCCTCTCATCCATCCCATCCATCCCATCCATCCATCCATCCATCCCATCCCTCCCATCCATTCATCTCACCACCCCCAACCCTTCACAATGTGTCCCTCCCATCTATCCCATCCATCCTTTCCCTCCCTCCCATCCATTCATCTCACCACCCCCAACCCTTCACAATGTGTCCCTCCCATCCATCCCATCCATCCCATCCATCCCATCCATCCCTCCCTCCCATCCATTCATCTCACCACCCCCAACCCTTCACAATGTGTCCATCCCATCCATCCCATCCATCCCATCCATCCATTCATCTCACCACCCCCAACCCTTCACAATGTGTCCCTCCCATCCCTCCCATCCATCCCTCCCATCCATCCCATCCATCCATTCATCTCACCACCTCCAACCCTTCACAATGTGTCCATCCCATCCATCCATCCCTCCCATCCCTCCCATCCATCCATCTATCCCATCCATCCATCCATCCCATCCATCCCATCTATCCCTCCCTCCCATCCATTCATCTCACCACCCCCAACCCTTCACAATGTGTCCCTCCCATCCCTCCCATCCATCCATCCCATCCCTCCCATCCATCCATCCCATCCATCCCATCTATCCCTCCCTCCCATCCATTCATCTCACCACCCCCAACCCTTCACAATGTGTCCCTCCCATCCATCCTATCCATCCCATCCATCCATCCCTCCCTCCCATCCATCCCATCCATTCATCTCACCACCCCCAGCCATTCACAATGTGTCCCTCCTATCCCTCCCATCCATCCCATCCATCCCATCCATCCCATCCCTCCCTCCCATCCATTCATCTCACCACCCCCAACCCTTCACAATGTGTCCCTCCCATCCATCCCATCCCTCCCTCCCATCCATTCATCTCACCACCCCCAACCCTTCACAATGTGTCCCTCCCATCCATCCCATCCATCCCTCCCATCCATCCAATCCCTCCCTCCCATCCATTCATCTCACCACCCCCAACCCTTCACAATGTGTCCCTCCCATCCATCCCATCCATCCCATCCATCCATTCATCTCACCACCTCCAACCCTTCACAATGTGTCCATCCCATCCATCCATCCCTCCCTCCCTCCCATCCATTCATCCCTCCCATCCCTCCCATCCATCCATCTATCCCATCCATCCATCCATCCCATCCCTCCCATCCCTCCCATCCATCCCATCTTTCATCTCACCACCCCCAACCCTTCACAATGTGTCCCTCCCATCCATCCCATCCATCCATCCCTCCCTCCCATCCATCCCATCCATTCATCTCACCACCCCCAACCATTCACAATGTGTCCCTCCTATCCATCCCATCCCATCCATCTCTCCCATCCATCCCATTCATCCCATCCCTCCCTCCCATCCATTCATCTCACCACCCCCAACCCTTCACAATGTGTCCCTCCCATCCATCCCATCCCTCCCTCCCATCCATTCATCTCACCACCCCCAACCCTTCACAATGTGTCCCTCCCATCCATCCCATCCATCCCTCCCATCCATCCCATCCCTCCCTCCCATCCATTCATCTCACCACCCTCAACCCTTCACAATGTGTCCCTCCCATCCCTCCCATCCATCCCATCCCTCCCTCCCATCCATTCATCTCACCACCCCCAACTCTTCACAATGTGTCCCTCCTATCCCTCCCATCCATCCCATCTATCCCATCCCTCCCTCCCATCCATTCATCTCACCACCCCCAACCCTTCACAATGTGTCCCTCCCATCCATCCCATCCTATCCATCCATCCCTCCCTCCCATCCATTCATCTCACCACCCCCCAACCCTTCACAATGTGTCCCTCCCATCCCTCCCATCCATCCCATCCCTCCCTCCCATCCATTCATCTCACCACCCCCAACCCTTCACAATGTGTCCCTCCCATCCCTCCCATCCATCCCATCCATCCCATCCCTCCCTCCCATCCATTCATCTCACCACCCCCAACCCATCACAATGTGTCCCTCCTATCCATCCTATCCCATCAATCTCTCCCATCCATCCCATCTATCCCATCCCTCCCTCCCATCCATTCATCTCACCACCTCCAACCCTTCACAATGTGTCCATCCATCCCATCCCTCCCATCCCTCCCATCCATCCCATCCATTCATCTCACTACCCCCAACCCTTCACAATGTGTCCATCCCATCCATCCCATCCATCCCATCCATCCATCCCATCCATCCCTTCCATCCATTCATCTCACCACCCCCAACCTTTCACAATGTGTCCCTCCTATCCATCCCATCCCTCCCTTCCATCCCATCCATCCCATCTCTCCCTCCCATCCATTCATCTCACCACCCCCAACCCTTCACAATGTGTCCCTCCCATCCATCCCATCCATCCCATCCCATCCCTCCCTCCCATCCATTCATCTCACCACCCCCAACCTTTCACAATGTGTCACTCCCATCCATCCCATCCCTCCCATCCATCCCATCCATCCATCCCATCTATCCCATCCATCCCTCCCTCCCTCCCATCCATTCATCTCACCACCCCCAACCTTTCACAATGTGTCCCTCCCATCCATCCCATCCCTCCCTCCCATCCATTCATCTCACCACCCCCAACCTTTCACAATGTGTCCCTCCCATCCATTCCATCCATCCATCCATCCCATCCATTCATCTCACCACCCCCAACCATTCACAATGTGTCCATCCATCCCATCCCTCCCTCCCATCCATTCATCTCACCACCCCCAACCTTTCACAATGTGTCCCTCCCATCCATCCCATCCATCCCTCTCTCCCTCCCATCCATTCATCTCATCACCCCCAACCCTTCACAATGTGTCCCTCCCATCCATCCCATCCCTCCCTCCCATCCATTCATCTCACCACCTCCAACCCTTCACAATGTGTCCATCCATCCCATCCATCATATCCATCCATCCCTTCCTCCCATCCATTCATCTCACCTCCCCCAACCCTTCACAATGTGTCCCTCCCATCCATCCCATCCATCCCTCCCATCCATCCCATCCATCCATCCCTCCCTCCCATCCATTCATCTCACCACCCCCAACCCTTCACAATGTGTCCATCCATCCCATCCCTCCCATCCATCCCATCCATCCATCCCTCCCTCTCTCCCATCCATTCATCTCACCACCCCCAACCCTTCACAATGTGTCCATCCATCCCATCCCTCCCATCCATCCATCCCATCCATCCATCCCTCCCTCTCTCCCATCCATTCATCTCACCACCCCCAACCCTTCACAATGTGTCCATCCCATCCCTTCCTCCCTCCCATCCATTCATCTCACCACCCTCAACCCTTCACAATGTGTCCATCCCATCCATCCCTTCCTCCCTCCCATCCATTCATCTCACCACCCCCACCCTTCACAATGTGTCCCTCCCATCCATCCCATCCCATCCATCCCATCCATCCCTTCCTCCCTCCCATCCATTCATCTCACCACCCCCAACCCTTCACAATGTGTCCATCCCATCCATCCCATCCATCCCATCCATCCCATCCCTCCCTCCCATCCATTCATCTCACCACCCCCAACCCTTCACAATGTGTCCCTCCCATCCCTCCCATCCATCCATCCCATCCATCCATCCCATTTATCCATTCATCTCACCACCTCCAACCCTTCACAATGTGTCCATCCCATCCATCCATCCCTCCCTCCCATCCCTCCCATCCATCTATCCCATCCATCCATCCCTCCCATCCATCCCATCCATCCATCCCATCCATCCATTCATCTCACCACCTCCAACCCTTCACAATGTGTCCATCCCATCCATCCATCCCTCCCTCCCATCCCTCCCATCCCTCCCATCCATCCATCTATCCCATCAATCCATCTATCCGATCCATCCCTCCCTCCCATCCATTCATCTCACCACCCCCAACCCTTCTCAATGTGTCCATCACTCCCATCCATCCCATCCATCCCATCCCTCCCTCCCATCCATTCATCTCACCACCCCCAACCTTTCACAATGTGTCCCTCTCATCCATCCCATCCATCCATCCATCCCATCCCTCCCATCCATTCATCTCACCACCCCCAACCCTTCACAATGTGTCCATCACTCCCATCCATCCCATTCATCCCATCCCTCCCTCCCATCCATTCATCTCACCACCCCCAACCTTTCACAATGTGTCCCTCTCATCCATCCCATCCATCCCATCCATCCATCCATCCATCCCATCCCTCCCATCCATTCATCTCACCACCCCCAACCCTTCACAATGTGTCCCTCCCATCTATCCCATCCATCCTTTCCCTCCCTCCCATCCATTCATCTCACCACCCCCAACCCTTCACAATGTGTCCATCCCATCCATCCATTCATCTCACCACCCCCAACCTTTCACAATGTGTCCCTCCCATCCCTCCCATCCATCCCTCCCATCCATCCCATCCATCCATTCATCTCACCACCTCCAACCCTTCACAATGTGTCCATCCCATCCATCCATCCCTCCCTCCCTCCCATCCATCCCTCCCATCCATCCCATCCATCCATTCATCTCACCACCTCCAACCCTTCACAATGTGTCCATCCCATCCATCCATCCCTCCCATCCCTCCCATCCATCCATCTATCCCATCCATCCATCCATCCCATCCATCCCATCTATCCCTCCCTCCCATCCATTCATCTCACCACCCCCAACCCTTCACAATGTGTCCCTCCCATCCCTCCCATCCATCCATCCCATCCATCCCATCTATCCCTCCCTCCCATCCATTCATCTCACCACCCCCAACCCTTCACAATGTGTCCCTCCCATCCATCCTATCCATCCCATCCATCCATCCCTCCCTCCCATCCATCCCATCCATTCATCTCACCACCCCCAACCATTCACAATGTGTCCCTCCTATCCCTCCCATCCCTCCCATCCATCCCATCCATCCTATCCCTCCCTCCCATCCAGTCATCTCACCACCCCCAACCCTTCACAATGTGTCCCTCCCATCCATCCCATCCATCCCATCCATCCATTCATCTCACCATCCCCAACCTTTCACAATGTGTCCCTCCCATCCCTCCCATCCATCCATCCATCCATCCCATCCCTCCCATCCATTCATCTCACTACCCCAACCCTTCACAATGTGTCCCTCCCATCCATCCCATCCATCCCATCCCACCCTCCCATCCATTCATCTCACCACCCCCAACCCTTTACAATGTGTCCCTCCCATCCATCCCATCCATCCCATCCCTCCCTCCCATCCATTCATCTCACCACCCCCAACCCTTCACAATGTGTCCCTCCCATCCCTCCCATCCCTCCCATCCATCCAATCCCATCCATCCATCCCATTTATCCATTCATCTCACCACCTCCAACCCTTCACAATGTGTCCATCCCATCCATCCATCCCTCCCTCCCATCCATTCATCCCTCCCATCCCTCCCATCCATCTATCCCATCCATCCATCCCTCCCATCCATCCCATCCATCCCATCCATCCATTCATCTCACCACCTCCAACCCTTCACAATGTGTCCATCCCATCCATCCATCCCTCCCATCCCTCCCATCCATCCATCTATCCCATCAATCCATCTATCCCATCCATCCCTCCCTCCCATCCATTCATCTCACCACCCCCAACCCTTCTCAATGTGTCCATCACTCCCATCCATCCCATCCATCCCATCCCTCCCTCCCATCCATTCATCTCACCACCCCCAACCTTTCACAATGTGTCCCTCTCATCCATCCCATCCATCCCATCCATCCATCCATCCATCCCATCCCTCCCATCCATTCATCTCACCACCCCCAACCCTTCACAATGTGTCCCTCCCATCTATCCCATCCATCCTTTCCCTCCCTCCCATCCATTCATCTCACCACCCCCAACCCTTCACAATGTGTCCCTCCCATCCATCCCATCCATCCCATCCATCCCATCCATCCCTCCCTCCCATCCATTCATCTCACCACCCCCAACCCTTCACAATGTGTCCATCCCATCCATCCCATCCATCCCATCCATCCATTCATCTCACCACCCCCAACCCTTCACAATGTGTCCCTCCCATCCCTCCCATCCATCCCTCCCATCCATCCCATCCATCCATTCATCTCACCACCTCCAACCCTTCACAATGTGTCCATCCCATCCATCCATCCCTCCCATCCCTCCCATCCATCCATCTATCCCATCCATCCATCCATCCCATCCATCCCATCTATCCCTCCCTCCCATCCATTCATCTCACCACCCCCAACCCTTCACAATGTGTCCCTCCCATCCCTCCCATCCATCCATCCCATCCCTCCCATCCATCCATCCCATCCATCCCATCTATCCCTCCCTCCCATCCATTCATCTCACCACCCCCAACCCTTCACAATGTGTCCCTCCCATCCATCCTATCCATCCCATCCATCCATCCCTCCCTCCCATCCATCCCATCCATTCATCTCACCACCCCCAGCCATTCACAATGTGTCCCTCCTATCCCTCCCATCCATCCCATCCATCCCATCCCTCCCTCCCATCCATTCATCTCACCACCCCCAACCCTTCACAATGTGTCCCTCCCATCCATCCCATCCCTCCCTCCCATCCATTCATCTCACCACCCCCAACCCTTCACAATGTGTCCCTCCCATCCATCCCATCCATCCCTCCCATCCATCCAATCCCTCCCTCCCATCCATTCATCTCACCACCCCCAACCCTTCACAATGTGTCCCTCCCATCCATCCCATCCATCCCATCCATCCATTCATCTCACCACCTCCAACCCTTCACAATGTGTCCATCCCATCCATCCATCCCTCCCTCCCTCCCATCCATTCATCCCTCCCATCCCTCCCATCCATCCATCTATCCATCCCATCCCTCCCATCCCTCCCATCCATCCCATCTTTCATCTCACCACCCCCAACCCTTCACAATGTGTCCCTCCCATCCATCCCATCCATCCATCCCTCCCTCCCATCCATCCCATCCATTCATCTCACCACCCCCAACCATTCACAATGTGTCCCTCCTATCCATCCCATCCCATCCATCTCTCCCATCCATCCCATTCATCCCATCCCTCCCTCCCATCCATTCATCTCACCACCCCCAACCCTTCACAATGTGTCCCTCCCATCCATCCCATCCCTCCCTCCCATCCATTCATCTCACCACCCCCAACCCTTCACAATGTGTCCCTCCCATCCATCCCATCCATCCCTCCCATCCATCCCATCCCTCCCTCCCATCCATTCATCTCACCACCCTCAACCCTTCACAATGTGTCCCTCCCATCCCTCCCATCCATCCCATCCCTCCCTCCCATCCATTCATCTCACCACCCCCAACTCTTCACAATGTGTCCCTCCTATCCCTCCCATCCATCCCATCTATCCCATCCCTCCCTCCCATCCATTCATCTCACCACCCCCAACCCTTCACAATGTGTCCCTCCCATCCATCCCATCCTATCCATCCATCCCTCCCTCCCATCCATTCATCTCACCACCCCCCAACCCTTCACAATGTGTCCCTCCCATCCCTCCCATCCATCCCATCCCTCCCTCCCATCCATTCATCTCACCACCCCAACCCTTCACAATGTGTCCCTCCCATCCCTCCCATCCATCCCATCCATCCCATCCCTCCCTTCCATCCATTCATCTCACCACCCCCAACCCATCACAATGTGTCCCTCCTATCCATCCCATCCCATCAATCTCTCCCATCCATCCCATCTATCCCATCCCTCCCTCCCATCCATTCATCTCACCACCTCCAACCCTTCACAATGTGTCCATCCATCCCATCCCTCCCATCCCTCCCATCCATCCCATCCATTCATCTCACTACCCCCAACCCTTCACAATGTGTCCATCCCATCCATCCCATCCATCCCATCCATCCATCCCATCCATCCCTTCCATCCATTCATCTCACCACCCCCAACCTTTCACAATGTGTCCCTCCTATCCATCCCATCCCTCCCTTCCATCCCATCCATCCCATCTCTCCCTCCCATCCATTCATCTCACCACCCCCAACCCTTCACAATGTGTCCCTCCCATCCATCCCATCCATCCCATCCCATCCCTCCCTCCCATCCATTCATCTCACCACCCCCAACCTTTCACAATGTGTCACTCCCATCCATCCCATCCCTCCCATCCATCCCATCCATCCATCCCATCTATCCCATCCATCCCTCCCTCCCTCCCATCCATTCATCTCACCACCCCCAACCTTTCACAATGTGTCCCTCCCATCCATCCCATCCCTCCCTCCCATCCATTCATCTCACCACCCCCAACCTTTCACAATGTGTCCCTCCCATCCATTCCATCCATCCATCCATCCCATCCATTCATCTCACCACCCCCAACCATTCACAATGTGTCCATCCATCCCATCCCTCCCTCCCATCCATTCATCTCACCACCCCCAACCTTTCACAATGTGTCCCTCCCATCCATCCCATCCATCCCTCTCTCCCTCCCATCCATTCATCTCATCACCCCCAACCCTTCACAATGTGTCCCTCCCATCCATCCCATCCCTCCCTCCCATCCATTCATCTCACCACCTCCAACCCTTCACAATGTGTCCATCCATCCCATCCATCATATCCATCCATCCCTTCCTCCCATCCATTCATCTCACCTCCCCCAACCCTTCACAATGTGTCCCTCCCATCCATCCCATCCATCCCTCCCATCCATCCCATCCATCCATCCCTCCCTCCCATCCATTCATCTCACCACCCCCAACCCTTCACAATGTGTCCATCCATCCCATCCCTCCCATCCATCCCATCCATCCATCCCTCCCTCTCTCCCATCCATTCATCTCACCACCCCCAACCCTTCACAATGTGTCCATCCATCCCATCCCTCCCATCCATCCATCCCATCCATCCATCCCTCCCTCTCTCCCATCCATTCATCTCACCACCCCCAACCCTTCACAATGTGTCCATCCCATCCATTCCATCCCTTCCTCCCTCCCATCCATTCATCTCACCACCCTCAACCCTTCACAATGTGTCCATCCCATCCATCCCATCCATCCCTTCCTCCCTCCCATCCATTCATCTCACCACCCCCACCCTTCACAATGTGTCCCTCCCATCCATCCCATCCCATCCATCCCATCCATCCCTTCCTCCCTCCCATCCATTCATCTCACCACCCCCAACCCTTCACAATGTGTCCATCCATCCCATCCCTCCCATCCATCCCATCCCTCCCATCCATTCATCTCACCACCCCCAGCCTTTCACAATGTGTCCCTCCCATCCATCCCATCCCTCCCCTCCATCCCTCCCATCCCTCCCTCCCATCCATTCATCTCACCACCCCCAACCTTTCCCAATGTGTCCCTCCCATCCATCCCATCCCTCCCTCCCATCCATTCATCTCACCACCCCCAACCCTTCACAATGTGTCCCTCCCATCCATTCCATCCATCCCTCCCATCCATTCATCTCACCACCCCCAACCCTTCACAATGTGTCCATCCATCCCATCCCTCCCATCCATCCCATCCATCCCATCCATCCCATCCATCCATCCATCCCTCCCTCCCATCCATTCATCTCACCACCCCAACCCTTCACAATGTGTCCCTCCCATCCATCCCATCCATCCCATCCCACCCTCCCATCCATTCATCTCACCACCCCCAACCCTTTACAATGTGTCCCTCCCATCCATCCCATCCATCCCATCCCTCCCTCCCATCCATTCATCTCACCACCCCCAACCCTTCACAATGTGTCCCTCCCATCCCTCCCATCCCTCCCATCCATCCAATCCCATCCATCCATCCCATTTATCCATTCATCTCACCACCTCCAACCCTTCACAATGTGTCCATCCCATCCATCCATCCCTCCCTCCCATCCATTCATCCCTCCCATCCCTCCCATCCATCTATCCCATCCATTCATCCCTCCCATCCATCCCATCCATCCATCCCATCCATCCATTCATCTCACCACCTCCAACCCTTCACAATGTGTCCATCCCATCCATCCATCCCTCCCTCCCATCCCTCCCATCCATCCATCTATCCCATCAATCCATCTATCCCATCCATCCCTCCCTCCCATCCATTCATCTCACCACCCCCAACCCTTCTCAATGTGTCCATCACTCCCATCCATCCCATCCATCCCATCCCTCCCTCCCATCCATTCATCTCACCACCCCCAACCTTTCACAATGTGTCCCTCTCATCCATCCCATCCATCCCATCCATCCATCCATCCATCCCATCCCTCCCATCCATTCATCTCACCACCCCCAACCCTTCACAATGTGTCCCTCCCATCTATCCCATCCATCCTTTCCCTCCCTCCCATCCATTCATCTTACCACCCCCAACCCTTCACAATGTGTCCCTCCCATCCATCCCATCCATCCCATCCTTCCCATCCATCCCTCCCTCCCATCCATTCATCTCACCACCCCCAACCCTTCACAATGTGTCCATCCCATCCATCCCATCCATCCCATCCATCCATTCATCTCACCACCCCCAACCCTTCACAATGTGTCCCTCCCATCCCTCCCATCCATCCCTCCCATCCATCCCATCCATCCATTCATCTCACCACCTCCAACCCTTCACAATGTGTCCATCCCATCCATCCCTCCCATCCCTCCCATCCATCCATCTATCCCATCCATCCATCCATCCCATCCATCCCATCTATCCCTCCCTCCCATCCATTCATCTCACCACCCCCAACCCTTCACAATGTGTCCCTCCCATCCCTCCCATCCATCCATCCCATCCCTCCCATCCATCCATCCCATCCATCCCATCTATCCCTCCCTCCCATCCATTCATCTCACCACCCCCAACCCTTCACAATGTGTCCCTCCCATCCATCCTATCCATCCCATCCATCCATCCCTCCCTCCCATCCATCCCATCCATTCATCTCACCACCCCCAGCCATTCACAATGTGTCCCTCCTATCCCTCCCATCCATCCCATCCATCCCATCCCTCCCTCCCATCCATTCATCTCACCACCCCCAACCCTTCACAATGTGTCCCTCCCATCCATCCCATCCCTCCCTCCCATCCATTCATCTCACCACCCCCAACCCTTCACAATGTGTCCCTCCCATCCATCCCATCCATCCCTCCCATCCATCCAATCCCTCCCTCCCATCCATTCATCTCACCACCCCCAACCCTTCACAATGTGTCCCTCCCATCCATCCCATCCATCCCATCCATCCATTCATCTCACCACCTCCAACCATTCACAATGTGTCCATCCCATCCATCCATCCCTCCCTCCCTCCCATCCCTCCCATCCATCCCATCTTTCATCTCACCACCCCCAACCCTTCACAATGTGTCCCTCCCATCCATCCCATCCATCCATCCCTCCCTCCCATCCATCCCATCCATTCATCTCACCACCCCCAACCATTCACAATGTGTCCCTCCTATCCATCCCATCCCATCCATCTCTCCCATCCATCCCATTCATCCCATCCCTCCCTCCCATCCATTCATCTCACCACCCCCAACCCTTCACAATGTGTCCCTCCCATCCATCCCATCCCTCCCTCCCATCCATTCATCTCACCACCCCCAACCCTTCACAATGTGTCCCTCCCATCCATCCCATCCATCCCTCCCATCCATCCCATCCCTCCCTCCCATCCATTCATCTCACCACCCTCAACCCTTCACAATGTGTCCCTCCCATCCCTCCCATCCATCCCATCCCTCCCTCCCATCCATTCATCTCACCACCCCCAACTCTTCACAATGTGTCCCTCCTATCCCTCCCATCCATCCCATCTATCCCATCCCTCCCTCCCATCCATTCATCTCACCACCCCCAACCCTTCACAATGTGTCCCTCCCATCCATCCCATCCTATCCATCCATCCCTCCCTCCCATCCATTCATCTCACCACCCCCCAACCCTTCACAATGTGTCCCTCCCATCCCTCCCATCCATCCCATCCCTCCCTCCCATCCATTCATCTCACCACCCCCAACCCTTCACAATGTGTCCCTCCCATCCCTCCCATCCATCCCATCCATCCCATCCCTCCCTCCCATCCATTCATCTCACCACCCCCAACCCATCACAATGTGTCCCTCCTATCCATCCCATCCCATCAATCTCTCCCATCCATCCCATCTATCCCATCCCTCCCTCCCATCCATTCATCTCACCACCTCCAACCCTTCACAATGTGTCCATCCATCCCATCCCTCCCATCCCTCCCATCCATTCATCTCACTACCCCCAACCCTTCACAATGTGTCCATCCCATCCATCCCATCCATCCCATCCATCCATCCCATCCATCCCTTCCATCCATTCATCTCACCACCCCCAACCTTTCACAATGTGTCCCTCCTATCCATCCCATCCCTCCCTTCAATCCCATCCATCCCATCCCATCTCTCCCTCCCATCCATTCATCTCACCACCCCCAACCCTTCACAATGTGTCCCTCCCATCCATCCCATCCATCCCATCCCATCCCTCCCTCCCATCCATTCATCTCACCACCCCCAACCTTTCACAATGTGTCACTCCCATCCATCCCATCCCTCCCATCCATCCCATCCATCCATCCCATCTATCCCATCCATCCCTCCCTCCCTCCCTCCCTCCCATCCATTCATCTCACCACCCCCAACCTTTCACAATGTGTCCCTCCCATCCATCCCATCCCTCCCTCCCATCCATTCATCTCACCACCCCCAACCTTTCACAATGTGTCCCTCCCATCCATTCCATCCATCCATCCATCCCATCCATTCATCTCACCACCCCCAACCATTCACAATGTGTCCATCCATCCCATCCCTCCCTCCCATCCATTCATCTCACCACCCCCAACCTTTCACAATGTGTCCCTCCCATCCATCCCATCCATCCCTCTCTCCCTCCCATCCATTCATCTCATCACCCCCAACCCTTCACAATGTGTCCCTCCCATCCATCCCATCCCTCCCTCCCATCCATTCATCTCACCACCTCCAACCCTTCACAATGTGTCCATCCATCCCATCCATCATATCCATCCATCCCTTCCTCCCATCCATTCATCTCACCTTCCCCAACCCTTCACAATGTGTCCCTCCCATCCATCCCATCCATCCCTCCCATCCATCCCATCCATCCATCCCTCCCTCCCATCCATTCATCTCACCACCCCCAACCCTTCACAATGTGTCCATCCATCCCATCCCTCCCATCCATCCCATCCATCCATCCCTCCCTCTCTCCCATCCATTCATCTCACCACCCCCAACCCTTCACAATGTGTCCATCCATCCCATCCCTCCCATCCATCCATCCCATCCATCCATCCCTCCCTCTCTCCCATCCATTCATCTCACCACCCCCAACCCTTCACAATGTGTCCATCCCATCCCTTCCTCCCTCCCATCCATTCATCTCACCACCCTCAACCCTTCACAATGTGTCCATCCCATCCATCCCATCCATCCCTTCCTCTCTCCCATCCATTCATCTCACCACCCCCACCCTTCACAATGTGTCCCTCCCATCCATCCCATCCCATCCATCCCATCCATCCCTTCCTCCCTCCCATCCATTCATCTCACCACCCCCAACCCTTCACAATGTGTCCATCCATCCCATCCCTCCCATCCATCCCATCCCTCCCATCCATTCATCTCACCACCCCCAGCCTTTCACAATGTGTCCCTCCCATCCATCCCATCCCTCCCCTCCATCCCTCCCATCCCTCCCTCCCATCCATTCATCTCACCACCCCCAACCTTTCCCAATGTGTCCCTCCCATCCATCCCATCCCTCCCTCCCATCCATTCATCTCACCACCCCCAACCCTTCACAATGTGTCCCTCCCATCCATTCCATCCATCCCTCCCATCCATTCATCTCACCACCCCCAACCCTTCACAATGTGTCCATCCATCCCATCCCTCCCATCCCTCCCATCCATCCCATCCATCCCATCCATCCATCCATCCCTCCCTCCCATCCATTCATCTCACCTCCCCCAACCCTTCACAATGTGTCCATCCATCCATCCCATCCATCCATCCCATCCCTCCCTCCCATCCATTCATCTCACCACCCCCAACCTTACACAATGTGTCCCTCCCATCCATCCCATCCATCCCATCCATCCCATGCCTCCCTCCCATCCATTCATCTCACCACCCCCAACCCTTCACAATGTGTCCCTCCCATCCATCACATCTATCCCATCCATCCCATCCCTCCCTCCCATCCATTCATCTCACCACCCCCAACCCTTCACAATGTGTCCCTCCCATCCATCCTATCCCTCCCTCCCATCCATCCCATCCATTCATCTCACCACCCCAACCCTTCACAATGTGTCCCTCCCATCCATCCCATCCCTCCCATCCATACATCCCTCCCTCCCTCCCTCCCATCCATTCATCTCACCACCCCCAACCTTTCACAATGTGTCCCTCCCATCCATCCCATCCATCCCTCCCATCCCTCCCATCCATCCCATCCCATCCCTCCCATCCATCCCATCCATCCATCCCTCCCTCCCTCCCATCCATTCATCTCACCACCCCCAACCCTTCACAATGTGTCCCTCCCATCCATCCCATCCATCCCATCCCTCCCTCCCTCCCATCCATTTATCTCACCACCCCCAACCCTTCACAATGTGTCCCTCCCTTCCATCCCATCCATCCCATCCTCCCATCCATTCATCTCACCACCCCCAACCCTTCACAATGTGTCCCTCCCATCCCTCCCATCCATCCCATCTATCCCATTCCATCCCTCCCATCCATCCCATCCATCCATCCCTCCCTCCCATCCATTCATCTCACCACCCCTAACCCTTCACAGTGTGTCCCTCCCATCCATCCCATCCATCCCATCCCTCCCTCCCTCCCATCCATTCATCTCACCACCCCAACCCTTCACAATGTGTCCCTCCCATCCATCCCATCCATCCATCCCTCCCTCCCATCCATTCATCTCACCACCCCAACCCTTCACAATGTGTCCCTCCCATCCATCCCATCCATCCCATCCATCCATCCATCCATCCCATACATCCATCCCTCCCTCCCTCCCATCCATTCATCTCACCACCCCAACCCTTCACAATGTGTCCCTCCCATCCATCCCATCCCTCCCATCCATCCATCCCTCCCTCCCTCCCATCCATTCATCTCACCACCCCCAACCCTTCACAATGTGTCCCTCCCATCCATCCCATCCATCCCATCCCTCCCTCCCTCCCATCCATTCATCTCACCACCCCCAACCCTTCACAATGTGTCCCTCCCATCCATCCCATCCTCCCATCCATTCATCTCACCACCCCCAACCCTTCACAATGTGTCCCTCCCATCCATCCCATCCCTCCCTCCCTCCCATCCATTCATCTCACCACCCCCAACCCTTCACAATGTGTCCCTCCCATCCATCCCATCCATCCCATCCCTCCCTCCCTCCCATCCATTCATCTCACCACCCCCAACCCTTCACAATGTATCCCTCCCATCCATCCCATCCATCCCATCCTCCCATCCATTCATCTCACCACCCCCAACCCTTCACAATGTGTCCCTCCCATCCATCCCATCCTTCCCATTCCATCCCTCCCATCCATCCCATCCATCCATCCCTCCCTCCCATCCATTCATCTCACCACCCCTAACCCTTCACAGTGTGTCCCTCCCATCCATCCCATCCATCCCATCCCTCCCTCCCTCCCATCCATTCATCTCACCACCCCAACCCTTCACAATGTGTCCCTCCCATCCATCCCATCCATCCCATCCATCCATCCCTCCCTCCCATCCATTCATCTCACCACCCCAACCCTTCACAATGTGTCCCTCCCATCCATCCCATCAATCCCATCCATCCATCCCATACATCCATCCCTCCCTCCCTCCCATCCATTCATCTCACCACCCCAACCCTTCACAATGTGTCCCTCCCATCCATCCCATCCCTCCCATCCATCCATCCCTCCCTCCCTCCCATCCATTCATCTCACCACCCCCAACCCTTCACAATGTGTCCCTCCCATCCATCCCATCCATCCCATCCCTCCCTCCCTCCCATCCATTCATCTCACCACCCCCAACCCTTCACAATGTGTCCCTCCCATCCATCCCATCCATCCCATCCTCCCATCCATTCATCTCACCACCCCCAACCCTTCACAATGTGTCCCTCCCATCCCTCCCATCCATCCCATCCATCCCATTCCATCCCTCCCATCCATCCCATCCATCCATCCCTCCCTCCCATCCATTCATCTCACCACCCCTAACCCTTCACAGTGTGTCCCTCCCATCCATCCCATCCATCCCATTCCTCCCTCCCATCCATTCATCTCACCACCCCAACCCTTCACAATGTGTCCCTCCCATCCCTCCCTCCCATCCATTCATCTCACCACCCCCAACCTTTCCCAATGTGTCCCTCCCATCCATCCCATCCCTCCCTCCCATCCATTCATCTCACCACCCCCAACCCTTCACAATGTGTCCCTCCCATCCATCCCATCCATCCCTCCCATCCATTCATCTCACCACCCCCAACCCTTCACAATGTGTCCATCCATCCCATCCCTCCCATCCATCCCTCCCTCCCATCAATTCATCTCACCTCCCCCAACCCTTCACAATGTGTCCATCCATCCATCCGATCCCTCCCTCCCATCCATTCATCTCACCACCCCCAACCTTACACAATGTGTCCCTCCCATCCATCCCATGCCTCCCTCCCATCCATTCATCTCACCACCCCCAACCCTTCACAATGTGTCCCTCCCATCCATCCCATCTATCCCATCCATCCCATCCCTCCCTCCCATCCATTCATCTCACCACCCCCAACCCTTCACAATGTGTCCCTCCCATCCATCCCATCCATCCCATCCCTCCCATCCATCCCATCCATCCCATCCATCCTATCCCTCCCTCCCATCCATCCCATCCATTCATCTCACCACCCCAACCCTTCACAATGTGTCCCTCCCATCCATCCCATCCCTCCCATCCATACATCCCTCCCTCCCTCCCATCCATTCATCTCACCCCCCCAACCTTTCACAATGTGTCCCTCCCATCCATCCCATCCATCCCTCCCATCCCTCCCATCCATCCCATCCCATCCCTCCCATCCATCCATCCATCCATCCCTCCCTCCCATCCATTCATCTCACCACCCCCAACCCTTCACAATGTGTCCCTCCCATCCCTCCCATCCATCCCATCCATCCCATTCCATCCCTCCCATCCATCCCATCCATCCATCCCTCCCTCCCATCCATTCATCTCACCACCCCTAACCCTTCACAGTGTGTCCCTCCCATCCATCCCATCCATCCCATCCATCCCTCCCACCCATCTATTCATCTCACCACCCCAACCCTTCACAATGTGTCCCTCCCATCCATCCCATCCATCCCATCCATTTATCCATCCATCCATCCCATACATCCATCCCTCCCTCCCTCCCATCCATTCATCTCACCACCCCAACCCTTCACAATGTGTCCCTCCCATCCATCCCATCCCTCCCATCCATCCATCCCACCCCTCCCTCCCATCCATTCATCTCACCACCCCCAACCCTTCACAATGTGTCCCTCCCATCCATCCATCCCATCCATCCATCCATCGCATCCATCCCAACCATCCCATCCATCCCTCCCATCCATTCATCTCACCACCCCCAACCCTTCACAATGTGTCCCTCCCATCTATCCCATCCCTCCCATCCATCCCATCCATCCCTCCCTCCCATCCATTCATCTGACCACCCCCAACCCTTCACAATGTGTCCCTCCCATCCATCCCATCCATGCCTCCCTCCCTCCCATCCATTCATCTCACCACCCCCAACCTTTCACAATGTGTCCCTCCCATCCATCCCATCCATCCCATCCCTCCCATCCATATTATCCATCCCATCCCTCCCTCCCATCCATTCATCTCACCACCCCCAACCCTTCACAATGTGTCCCTCCCATCCATCCCATCCCATCCATCCCATCCCTCCCTCCCTCCCATCCATTCATCTCACCATCCCCAACCTTTCACAATGTGTCCCTCCCATCCCTCCCATCCATCCATCCCTCCCATCCATTCATCTCACTACCCCAAACCTTTCACAATGTGTCCCTCCCATCCATACAATCCATCCCATCCATCCCTCCCATCCATCCCATCCCATCCATCCCTCCCTCCCATCCATTCATCTCACCACCCTCAACCCTTCACAATGTGTCCCTCCCATCCATCACATCCATCCCATCCATCCCATCCCTCCCTCCCATCCATCCCATTCCTCCCTCCCATCCCTCCCATCCATCCATCCCACCCTCACCCCCATTCATCTCACCACCCCCAACCCTTCACAATGTGTCCCTCCCATCCCTCCCTCCCATCCATCCCATCCATCCCTCCCATCCATTCATCTCACCACCCCCAACCCTTCACAATGTGTCCCTCCCATCCATTCATCTCATCCATCCACCCCATCCCTCCCATCCCATCCATCCCATTCCTCCCTCCCATCCATCCCATCCATCCATCCCTCCCTTCCATCCATTCATCTCATCACCCCCAACCTTTCACAATGTGCCCCTCCCATCCATCCCATCCATCCATCCCTCCCATCCATTCATCTCACCCCCCCCAACCCTTCACAATGTGTCCCTCCCATCCATCCCATCCATCCATCCCATCCCTCTCTCTCATCCATCCCATCCATCCCATCCCTCTCTCCCATCCATCCCATCCATCCCTCCCATCCATCCCATCCATCCCATCCCTCCCTCCCATCCATTCATCTCACCACCCCCAACCCTTCACAATGTGTCCCTCCCATCCATTCATCTCATCCATCCCATCCATCCCATCCCTCCCATCCATCCCATCCATCCATCCATCCATCCATCCTTCCCTTCCATCCATTCATCTCACCACCCTCAACCCTTCACAATGTGTCCCTCCCATCCATCCCATCCCTCCCATCCCTCCCATCCATCCCATCCATCCATCCCTCCCTCCCTCCCATCCATTCATCTCACCACCCCCAACCTTTCACAATGTGTCTCTCCCATCCCTCCCATCCATCCAATCCATCCATCCATCCCTCCCATCCATCCCATCCCATCCATCCCTCCTTTCCATCCATTCATCTCACCACCCCAACCCCTTCACAATGTGTCCCTCCCATCCATCCCATCCATCCCATCCATCCCATCCATCCATCCCTCCCATCCATCCCATCCCATCCATCCCTCCTTCCCATCCATTCATCTCACCACCCCCAACCCTTCACAATGTGTCCATCCATCCCATTCATCCCATCCCTCCCTCCCATCTATTCATCTCACCACCCCCAACCATTCACAATGTATCCCTCCCATCCATCCCATCTATCCCATCCCTCCCTCCCATCCATTCATCTCACCACCTCCAACCCTTCACAATGTGTCCCTCCCATCCATCCCATCCATCCCATCCATCCATCCCTCCCATCCATCCCATCCATCCCTCCCTCCCATTTATTCATCTCACCACCTCCAACCCTTCACAATGTGTCCCTCCCATCCATCCCATCCCTCCCTCCCATCTATTCATCTCACCACCCCCAACCATTCACAATGTGTCCCTCCCATCCCATCCCATCCATCCCATTCCACCCTCCCATCCATTCATCTCACCACCCCCAACCATTCACAATGTGTCCCTCCCATCCATCCCATCCCTCCCTCCCATCCATTCATCTCACCACCTCCAACCCTTCACAATGTGTCCCTCCCATCCATCCCATCCCTCCCTCCCATCTATTCATCTCACCACCCCCAACCATTCACAATGTGTCCCTCCCATCCATTCATCTCACCACCCCCAACCATTTACAATGTGTCCATCCCATCCATCCCATCCATCCATCCCTCCCATCCATCCCATCCATCCATCCCTCCCTCCCTCCCATCCATCCCATCCATCCCATCCCTCCCTCCCATCTATTCATCTCACCACCCCCAACCATTCACAATGTGTCCCTCCCATCCATCCCAACCCCCCCTCCCATCCATTCATCTCACCACCTCCAACCCTTCACAATGTGTTCCTCCCATCCATCCCATCCCTCCCTCCCATCTATTCATCTCACCACCCCCAACCATTCACAATGTGTCCCTCCCATCCATCCCATCCCTCCCTCCCATCCATTCATCTCACCACCCCCAACCATTCACAATGTGTCCCTCCCATCCATCCCTCCCTCCCATCCATTCATCTCACCACCTCCAACCCTTTGCAAATTGTCCCTCCCATCCATCCCATCCATCCCATCCCTCCCTCCCATCCATTCATCTCACCACCTCCAACCCTTCACAATGTGTCCCTCCCATCCATCCCATCCGTCCCATCCATCCATACATCCCATCTATCCATCCCTCCCTCCCTCCCTCCCATCCATCCCACCCCTCCCTCCCATCCATTCATCTCACCACCCCCAACCCTTCACAATGTGTCCCTCCCATCTATCCCATCCCTCCCATCCATCCCATCCATCCCTCCCTCCCATCCATTCATCTCACCACCCCCAACCCTTCACAATGTGTCCCTCCCATCCATCCCATCCATCCCTCCCTCCCTCCCATCCATTCATCTCACCACCCCCAACCTTTCACAATGTGTCCCTCCTATCCATCCCATCCATCCCATCCCTCCCATCCATATTATCCATCCCATCCCTCCCTCCCATCCATTCATCTTACCACCCCCAACCCTTCACAATGTGTCCCTCCCATCCATCCCATCCCATCCATCCCATCCCTCCCTCCCATCCATTCATCTCACCACCCCCAACCCTTCACAATGTGTCCCTCCCATCCGTTCCATCCATCCCTCCCTCCCATCCATTCATCTCACCACCCCCAACCTTTCACAATGTGTCCCTCCCATCCATCCCATCCCTCCCATCCATATTATCCATCCCATCCCTCCCTCCCATCCATTCATCTTACCACCCCCAACCCTTCACAATGTGTCCATCCCATCCCTCCCATCCATCCATCCCTCCCATCTATTCATCTCACTACCCCCAACCTTTCACAATGTATCCCTCCCATCCATCCATCCCTCCCTCCCATCCATTCATCTCACTACCCCCAACCTTTCACAATGTGTCCCTCCCATCCATCCCATCCATCCCATCCATCCCTCCCATCCATCCCATCCCATAGCATCCATCCCTCCCTCCCATCCATTCATCTCACCACCCCAACCCTTCACAATGTGTCCCTCCCATCCATCCCATCAATCCCATCCCTCCCTCCTATCCATCCCATTCCTCCCTCCCATCCCTTCCATCCATCCATCCCTCCCTCGCCCCCATTCATCTCACCACCCCCAACCCTTCACAATGTGTCCCTCCCATCCATCCCATCCCTCCCTCCCATCCATCCCATCCATCCCTCCCATCCATTCATCTCACCACCCCCAACCCTTCACAATGTGTCCCTCCCATCCATTCATCTCATCCATCCCTCCCATCCATCCCATCCATCCCATCCCTCCCTCCCATCCATCCCATCCATCCATCCCTCCCTTCCATCCATTCATCTCACCACCCCCAACCTTTCACAATGTGCCCCTCCCATCCATCCCATCCATCCATCCCTCCCATCCATTCATCTCACCACCCCCAACCCTTCACAATGTGTCCCTCCCATCCATCCCATCCATCCATCCCATCCCTCCCTCTCATCCATCCCATCCATCCCATCCCTCTCTCCCATCCATCCCATCCATCCCTCTCATCCATCCCATCCATCCCATCCCTCCCTCCCATCCATTCATCTCACCACCCCCAACCCTTCACAATGTGTCCCTCCCATCCATTCATCTCATCCATCCCATCCCTCCCATCCCTCCCTCCCATCCATCCCATCCATCCATCCCTCCCTTCCATCCATTCATCTCACCACCCCCAACCCTTCACAATGTGTCCCTCCCATCCATCCCATCCCATCCCTCCCATCGATCCCATCCATCCCATCCATCCATCCCTCCCTCCCATCCATTCATCTCACCACCCCCAACCTTTCACAATGTGTCTCTCCCATCCCTCCCATCCATCCCATCCATCCATCCATCCCCTCCCATCCATCCCATCCCATCCATCCCTCCTTCCCATCCATTCATCTCACCACCCCCAACCCCTTCACAATGTGTCCCTCCCATCCATCCCATCCATCCCTCCCATCCATCCCATCCCATCCATCCCTCCCTCCCATCCATTCATCTCACCACCCCCAACCCTTCACAATGTGTCCCTCTCATCCATCCCATCCATCCCATCCATCCCATCCCTACCTCCCATCTATTCATCTCACCACCCCCAACCATTCACAATGTGTCCCTCCCATCCATCCCATCTATCCCATCCCTCCCTCCCATCCATTCATCTCACCACCTCCAACCCTTCACAATGTGTCCCTTCCATCCATCCCATCCATCCCATCCCTCCCTCCCATCCATTCATCTCACCACCTCCAACCCTTCACAATGTGTCCCTCCCATCCATCCCATCCCTCCCTCCCATCTATTCATCTCACCACCCCCAACCATTCACAATGTGTCCCTCCCATCCATCCCATCCATCCCATCCCTCCCTCCCATCCATTCATCTCACCACCCCCAACCATTCACAATGTGTCCCTCTCATCCATCCCATCCCTCCCTCCCATCCATTCATCTCACCACCTCCAACCCTTCATAATGTGTCCATCCCATCCATCCCATCCATCCCATCCCTCCCTCCCATCCATTCATCTCACCACCCCCAACCCTTTACAATGTGTCCCTCCCATCCATCCCATCCATCCCATCCCTCCCATCCATCCCATCCATCCATCCCTCCCATCCATCCCATCCATCCCATCCCTCCCTCCCATCTATTCATCTCACCACCTCCAACCCTTCACAATGTGTCCCTCCCATCCATCCCATCCATCCCATCCCTCCCTCCCATTCATTCATCTCACCACCTCCAACCCTTCACAATGTGTCCCTCCCATCCATCCCATCCCTCCCTCCCATCCATTCATCTCACCACCTCCAACCCTTCACAATGTGTCCCTCCCATCCATCCCATCCCTCCCTCCCATCCATTCATCTCACCACCTCCAACCCTTCACAATGTGTCCCTCCCATCCATCCCATCCATCCCATCCCTCCCATCCATCCCATCCATCCATCCCTCCTTCCCTCCCATCCATCCCATCCATCCCATCCCTCCCTCCCATCTATTCATCTCACAACCCCCAACCATTCACAATGTGTCCCTCCCATCCATCCCATCCATCCCATCCCTCCCTCCTATCCATTCATCTCCCCACCCCCAACCATTCACAATGTGTCCCTCCCATCCATCCCATCCCTCCCTCCCATCCATTCATCTCACCACCCCCAACCATTCAAAATGTGTCCCTCCCATCCATCCCATCCCTCCCTCCCATCCATTCATCTCACCACCTCCAACCCTTCACAATGTGTCCCTCCCATCCATCCCATCCATCCCATCCCTCCCTCCCATCCATTCATCTCACCACCCCCAACCATTCACAATGTGTCCCTCCCATCCATCCCATCCATCCCATCCCTCCCTCCCATCCATTCATCTCACCACCCCCAACCATTCACAATGTGTCCCTCCCATCCATCCCTCCCTCCCATCCATTCATCTCACCACCTCCAACCCTTTGCAAATTGTCCCTCCCATCCATCCCATCCATCCCATCCCTCCCTCCCATCCATTCATCTCACCACCTCCAACCCTTCACAATGTGTCCCTCCCATCCATCCCATCCATACCATCCATCCATCCATCCCATCCATCTATCCCTCCCTCCCATCCATCCCATCCATCCCACCCCTCCCTCCCATCCATTCATCTCACCACCCCCAACCCTTCACAATGTGTCCCTCCCATCCATCCATCCATCGCATCCATCCCATCCATCCCTCCCTCCCTCCCATCCATTCATCTCACCACCCCCAACCCTTCACAATGTGTCCCTCCCATCTATCCCATCCCTCCCATCCATCCCATCCATCCCTCCCTCCCATCCATTCATCTCACCACCCCCAACCCTTCACAATGTGTCCCTCCCATCCATCCCTCCCTCCCATCCATTCATCTCACCACCCCCAACCTTTCACAATGTGTCCCTCCTATCCATCCCATCCATCCCATCCCTCCCATCCATATTATCCATCCCATCCATCCCTCCCTCCCATCCATTCATCTCACCACCCCCAACCCTTCACAATGTGTCCCTCCCATCCATCCCATCCCATCCATCCCATCCCTCCCTCCCTCCCATCCATTCATCTCACCATCCCCAACCTTTCACAATGTGTCCCTCCCATCCCTCCATTCCATCCATCCCTCCCTCCCATCCATTCATCTCACTACCCCCAACCTTTCACAATGTATCCCTCCCATCCATCCCTCCCTCCCATCCATTCATCTCACTACCCCCAACCTTTCACAATGTGTCCCTCCCATCCATCCCATCCATCCCATCCATCCCTCCCATCCATCCCATCCCATCCATCCCTCCCTCCCATCCATTCATCTCACCACCCCCAACCCTTCACAATGTGTCCCTCCCATCCATCCCATCCCATCCATCCCATCCCTCCCTCCCTCCCATCCATTCATCTTACCATCCCCAACCTTTCACAATGTGTCCCTCCCATCCCTCCCATCCATCCCTCCCTCCCATCCATTCATCTCACTACCCCCAACCTTTCACAATGTATCCCTCCCATCCATCCCTCCCTCCCATCCATTCATCTCACTACTAGGGATGAGCTTCGTGTTCGAGTCGAACATACGTTCGACTCGAACATCGGCTGTTCGATCGTTCGACGAAGATCGAACGATTTGGGCCGTTCGCGCCAAATTCGAGTGACGCGAACGGCCCACAATGCACTACGCCATCGCAGTGTCATCCAAGCGCTGTGATTGGCCAAGCATGCACTGTGACCCCGCATGCTTGGCCAATCACAGCGCCGGCAGCGAGGAGAGCAATGATTGGCCACAGGCAGGATGCCTGTGGCCAATTATTGCTGAGGGGGTTTAGTACACGCCCCACACTATAAAAGGCCGCCAGCACGGCGGCCTAGTGTAGTGTGTTCCGGAGCAGGGATAGAGCAGCATAGGCAGGGACAGTGACTTTTATTTCTTTCTTGCTTAACCTGGATTCCTTTAGTTTAGGGAAAGAGAAGGATAGGTAGGGAGAGTGTCAGTGTGTTTTGTGCTTGTGCTATATTGTGCTTAAAAAAAACATTTTTTCTAGGGACAGAAAACTGTAGGTAGGGAGAGTGTGTCAGTTTCTTTCACTGTCAAAGTCCTTGTTTCCAGGGACCTGGAAGGACAGTGAGTGAATTCTCCTTGTGCTAAATTGTGCTTAAAAAAAACATTTTTTCTAGGGACAGAAAACTGTAGGTAGGGAGAGTGTGTCAGTTTCTTTCACTGTCAAAGTCCTTGTTTCCAGGGACCTGGAAGGACAGTGAGGTAATTCTCCTTGTGCTAAATTGTGCTTAAAAAAAAACATTTTTTCTAGGGACAGAAAACTGTAGGTAGGGAGAGTGTGTCAGTTTCTTTCACTGTCAAAGTCCTTGTTTCCAGGGACCTGGAAGGACAGTGAGGTAATTCTCCTTGTGCTAAATTGTGCTTAAAAAAAACATTTTTTCTAGGGACAGAAAACTGTAGGTAGGGAGAGTGTGTCAGTTTCTTTCACTGTCAAAGTCCTTGTTTCCAGGGACCTGGAAGGACAGTGAGTGAATTCTCCTTGTGCTATATTGTGCTTAAAAAAAACATTTTTTCTAGGGACAGAAAACTGTAGGTAGGGAGAGTGTGTCAGTTTCTTTCACTGTCAAAGTCCTTGTTTCCAGGGACCTCGAAGGACAGTGAGGTAATTCTCCTTGTGCTATATTGTGCTTAAAAAAATAGGATTTTTATAACAGCTTACCTGTAAAATCCTTTTCTTGGAGTACATCACGGGACACAGAGCGACATAGTCATTACTAATGGGTTATATAGATACCGTCAGGTGCTGGCACTGGCAACTTCCAAAACCGGAAGTACCCTCCCCTATATAAGCCCCTCCCATCCGGGAGCACCTCAGTTTTGTAGCAAAGCAATAAGTGTCCCCAAAGAGGGGTGGGAGCTCTGTGTCCCGTGATGTACTCCAAGAAAAGGATTTTACAGGTAATCTGTTATAAAAATCCTATTTTCTTTCTCGTACATCACGGGACACAGAGCGACATAGTCATTACTAATGGGATGTCCTAAAGCAATGCCAAATGAGGGGGGGGATACACCATATATAAGCTGAGCGCTATCAGACATGAGGATCTTTTGCGGCCTGCAACACACTGCGCCCAAAGGCGACATCCTCCTGACTTCTAACGTCCACCTGGTAGAACCTAGTAAACGTGTGTACTGAAGACCATGTTGCGGCCTTACAGATTTGAGCCAGGGAGGCCTGGTGATGCACTGCCCATGAAGTTCCAACTGCTCTCGTGGAGTGCGCCCTAACTTTGAACGGAGGCGGTCTACTTCTCAAGCTATAGGCTTGTATTATGACCTGTCGAATCCACTTGGCTAAAGTAGATTTTGACGCTGCCTGACCCTTTCTGGGGCCTTCCGGCAGAATAAACAAAGTATCCGTTCTGCGAATCTGAGCAGTGGCTTTTAGGTAAGCTTTAACTGCTCCTACTACATCCAAAGAATGCAATAACTTTTCCTCTACCGAAGTAGGCTTGGGGAAAAAAGAAGGAAGAACCACATCTTGGTTCAAATGAAACCTCGATACCACCTTAGGAAGAAAGGCTGGATGAGGACGTAACACTACTCTGTCCTTATGGATAACCAGATATGGCTCCCTACAGGACATAGCTGCTAATTCCGACACTCTTTTAGCCGAACAAATGGCTACTAGAAAAATCAATTTCCTGGTGAGAAGCACCAAGGAAATATGCTGTAATGGTTCAAATGGTTGTTTCTGTAGAACTGACAGAACCAAGTTTAGATCCCATGGACATATGGGAATATTAACCGGAGGACTAATACGCATCACTCCTTGTATAAAGGCTTTGACTAGTGAATGCGAAGCCAAGGGCCTTTGAAAAAATATTGACAAGGCCGAAATCTGACCCTTGATAGTACTCAAGGCAAGCTTCCTATCTACAGCCCATTGTAGGAAGTCCAGAATCCTACCTATTACGTATTTACGTGGATGCCATTTCCTGGCTTCACACCAGGCGATGTACGCCTTCCAGATTCTATAGTAGATCTGCCTGGATACCGGCTTCCTGGCATTGATCATGGTAGACACCACAGCATTAGAGAGCCCTCTCTTTTTTAGAATGTGGGCTTCAATAGCCAGGCCATCAAACCTAGGGCTGGTAAGGAAGGGTGGTATATCGGTCCCTGCGAAAGCAGGTCCGGACGATGTGGGAGGGTCCAAGGACTCCCCACAGACATTTTTACAATCTCCGCGTACCACGCTCTTCGGGGCCACGCTGGAGCCACCGGAATCACTGTTTATTTTCTACCCTGATTCTGCGGAGTAATCGAGGTAACCATTGTGGTGGTGTGAATGCATATATCAGCTTGAACTGATCCCAAGGGAACACTAGGGCATCCGAGCCGCAAGCTAGGGGATCCCTTGTCCGAGAGACAAACCTGTCCCCCTTTGCGTTGAATCTGGATGCTAGAAGATCTACATCCGATGTTCCCCACCGCTGACATATTGTCCAGAAAACCTCGGGGTGAAGGGACCCTTCCTCTGGGCCTAATTGCTGGCGACTTAGAAAGTCCGCCTTCCAATTCTCCACTCCTGGAATGAATACCGCAGATATGGCTGGGACATATTTTTTCTGCCCATTTCAGGATGTAATTTACTTCCCTCTGGGCTGCACGACTCCTGGTGCCCCCCTGATGATTGATATATGCCACTGCTGTGGCATTGTCTGATTGAATTCTGACAGGGGACCCTTGGAGTTTGGATGTCCATGCTACTAGGGCATACCGGGCTGCTCGTATCTCTAAGAGATTGATGGGCAGGGCCTTTTCTGCATCCGACCATCTGCCCTGGAGAGACTATTGCTCCAGTACTGCTCCCCAGCCTATAAGGCTGGCATCTGTAGTGACCACCTTCCAAGAAATCGGACTGAAGGATTTCCTTTTTTCCAGATTCTGGGGAACCAACCACCAACGGAGGCTCTTGCGAACGGAAGGGGACAAGGACATTGTAAGTCTAGGGCCTGAACTTTTTTGTTCCAGGCTGACAGTATGGCCCCTTGCAAATTCCTTGAATGGAATTGACCGTAGGGTACTGCTTCGAATGATGCCACCATTTTTCCCAGCAGCCTCATATACAGGCGTATGGACGGCTGTCTTTTTTGTACCCACTAAGTGGATCAAATCTTTCAAAGACAACACCTTTCCTTGAGGCAAGAATATTTTTCTCTGGCCTGAATCCAACCTTAGCCCCAAGTATTCCAGACTTTTGACTGGTTTTTAGGGCTGACTTGTCTCGGTTGATAATCCAACCGTGAGATTCCAGATACTTGATCGTCTTGTGAACGACCACGTCTAGTTTTTTCACTGAGTGGTCTATCAGCAACAAGTCATCTAGATATGCCATTATCATTACACCTTGTGTTCTCAGATTGGCCAATAAAGGGCCAGAATTTTTGTGAACACTCGTGGTGCTGTGGCCAAACCGAAGGGTAAGGCTCTGAACTGAAACTGGCGCCCTTCTACTGCAAAGCGTAGAAATTTTTGGTGGACTGGAAAGATGGGAATATGCAATAAGCATCTTTGATGTCGATCGCGGCTAACCAATCCTCCCCTTGTAGGGCAGTGGCCACCGATCGGATCGACTCCATCGGAAAGTCCTGATATACAGGAATTTGTATAGCCCTTTTAGAATTATTATGGGCCTCCCGTCCGCGTTTGCTTCGGGACTGTAAAGAGGTTTGAGTAAAACCCGAACCCTCATTCTTCCAGGGGAACCTCCATAATTACTCCTTGGAGCAATAGTTGTTCTAGTGCCAACAGGAGGGACTCTCTCTTCCGGGGATCCCTTGGCACGTTTGACCTCAAAAATGGGAAGGAGGAGAGTCTTTTAACTCCAAACTGTATCCCAAACCTACTGCGGAGAGCACCTATCTGTCTTGATCGTGTCCCGCCAGGTCTCTTGCGAACAACTGGAGTCCTCCCCCCACCCGACTGAGTGGGGGCTTATTTAACTTTGGGGGAGGTTTTGTACCTCCCCTGACCCAGGGTTTCTCATTACCCTGCTACTGTCCCTGTTTTTTACCCCCGGGATTTGACCGAGGAGGCCGTCGGAATTGTTACACAGCCGATGCCCCAGGGACTGGAGAAGCAGGCCTCTTAAAGAGGGACCTCTAACTCTGCTTTTAACCGGCAAGAGCGTATTTTTACCGCTGGAAATTTTCTGGATATATTAGTCCAGGTTTTCCCTGAATAAGCGTTCACCATGAAATGGGACGCTAACCAGCCATTCTTTACAGGGAGCTTCAGCAGACCAGTTTTTGAGCCATAGGAGCCTACGCATATGTACTATAGACAGCGTAAGGTGGGAGGCCTGATGGACTGAATCCTCTATGGCGTCAACCGCAAAGCATAAGGCTCTAGGTAGATCAGCTAGGGCAAAGCCTGCTGATCTGTCAAGTCCCTCAAGACCTGTTTCAACTGATCCTTCACTGCTTAGCAGACCCCAATAGCTGCTACTGCTGGTTGCATCACCAAGCAGATTTTCATAAGGACTCCAATCTTTTATCTATTGGGTTCTTGAACATTTGGACATTATCCACTGGACATGTCAGTGATTTATACATACAAGAGATGGCTGCGTCCACTGTAGGGACCTTCCATTTTTTTTTTTTTTTTTTTTTTGATGAACTTATCCTCCATGGGATAGACCACCGGAAATCTCTTGGGGGAATAAATATTTTCTCAGGACGTTCCCAATCCTGGTAAATGAGCCCTTTCAGTAAAGGGTGAAGTGGAAAAGAACAAACAGTCTGGGGACTTCTAGCGACCCCAACGAGGATACAGTAGTGGTTGATGGTTCCGCAAGGTGCATTTTTAAATGCTGATCGGACCATTTTAGTCAGAGACTGAACCCATAATCTTTCAGCTTGAGATGCTGAGAAAAGGTTCCCCCACTGTTGATTCCTCTATAACAGAATCAACCTCATCCTGATCCCCTTCAGGCAGGTCGATCCCTGTATGGGACTGTTGCTCTGCTAACAGGCACTCTGAAGGAGGAGACGGAGATCGGGCGTGCTTTCCCTGACAGGGAGGCAGCGATCAATGTTGACAATCTCTCTCTAATCCTCCCAGAGCTGAGGAAAAAACCTCCTCTGTTACATACACAGGAGCAGGTGAACTGAGGACAACCACAGTACCAAGTACCCCTGCGGGGTCTCTACGGTCACTTACCTCTGAACTTCAGGGGAGACTGGTGCAGCAGAAGTATGCCCAAGATCCTCCGAGCCCGATGAGACCCCCTTCGCTTCCTGGAAGATTCAGTTCCGGAGCTTCTGGACGGCATATTCCTAAGCCTAAAGCTGAGGTATTCCAGCCGTAATACACCAGTTACTGATAATAGTCTAGCATAAATGCTGCTATAATAAACAGTTGGTGTCTACTAATGTGCCTTTCTAGGGGATGCCTGTATCAACCGCCTGCTGTATGCCTTTAAATGTTGCCAGCTCTGTCTCTGTACTTCATCTACAATAATGTGGTTTTTTAAAAACCTGCTGGGACGCCCGCACATGCGCAGAAGCGCTGCGGCGCGCACAGAGCGTCATCCCCCAGGCTCCGCCCCCTTTTCCGGCCACCTCTATATATAGAGGCGCGTGCACGCGCACGCGCGCGGCCACGTGCGCCCTCGGCGCTAATTTCAAACATGGAAACCAGGGACAGGAGCCAGGGCCCCTCTTTGCCGCAGGCCGGGGGATAGACGAACACTGCAACATGGCAGAGGAAACAGTTTCCTGTAGGAGAACTCACCAGCTGCCTGGACTTTGCTCTCTGAGAAGAAACTAGTCCACAAGACAAGAAAAACATTCCACAGCGGCCTCTAGTGGACAAACACAGGTACCGCAGTCTAATATACTAAATATATATAATAATAAAAAAACACATTTTTTTTTTTTTTTTCTTGACCACCATTAAAAATTATTACATTTTTTTAGTAGTTACAGGCATGCACAGATATTAGCGGGAATACCGTTAGGTAACAGACAGAAAGACAAATTAGGCTTGGGGGTCCCCCAATAGAACCAAGTTCCTGGGGGCCCCCACTTACCTGTTCCCCGCCGCAGGACTTTGTTTGGTCCACAAAAGCCCAAACTTCACCTATCACGGCAGGCATTGTAATCAAACCTTCAGGGACCGGGTTCCCAAGGATTCCACTCCCCTGGACCTGTATAGCACCCTGCACAGAAAACATCTTGGTCGTGGGTATGACCAGAGCTCTGGATCCCAGGGTCCAGCTCTCCTAAGAGAAGCATTACAGGCAAAACCTTGCTCTTCTCTGCAAGGCCCGGGTACCGACCGTTTAGCTATGAAGCTTTTTTGGTCGGATCCGGAATAGCTTACTGAGGCCCAAAAGAACCTGTACGCAAGCTCAGTGAAAAACACATGTTTCTTCTTGGCCAACACCTTAGACACTGGCAAAAAACTGAGGTGCTCCCGGATGGGAGGGGCTTATATAGGGGAGGGTACTTCCGGTTTTGGAAGTTGCCAGTGCCAACACCTGACGGTAACTATATAACCCATTAGTAATGACTATGTCGCTCTGTGTCCCGTGATGTACGAAAAAGAAAAACATTTTTTCTAGGGACAGAAAACTGTAGGTAGGGAGAGTGTGTCAGTTTCTTTCACTGTCAAAGTCCTTGTTTCCAGGGACCTGGAAGGACAGTGAGGTAATTCTCCTTGTGCTAAATTGTGCTTAAAAAAAAACATTTTTTCTAGGGACAGAAAACTGTAGGTAGGGAGAGTGTGTCAGTTTCTTTCACTGTCAAAGTCCTTGTTTCCAGGGACCTGGAAGGACAGTGAGGTAATTCTCCTTGTGCTAAATTGTGCTTAAAAAAACATTTTTTCTAGGGACAGAAAACTGTAGGTAGGGAGAGTGTGTCAGTTTCTTTCACTGTCAAAGTCCTTGTTTCCAGGGACCTGGAAGGACAGTGAGGTAATTCTCCTTGTGCTAAATTGTGCTTAAAAAAAACATTTTTTCTAGGGACAGAAAACTGTAGGTAGGGAGAGTGTGTCAGTTTCTTTCACTGCCAAAGTCCTTGTTTCCAGGGACCTGGAAGGACAGTGAGGTAATTCTCCTTGTGCTAAATTGTGCTTAAAAAAAACATTTTTTCTAGGGACAGAAAACTGTAGGTAGGGAGAGTGTGTCAGTTTCTTTCACTGTCAAAGTCCTTGTTTCCAGGGACCTGGAAGGACAGTGAGGTAATTCTCCTTGTGCTAAATTGTGCTTAAAAAAAACATTTTTTCTAGGGACAGAAAACTGTAGGTAGGGAGAGTGTGTCAGTTTCTTTCACTGTCAAAGTCCTTGTTTCCAGGGACCTGGAAGGACAGTGAGTGAATTCTCCTTGTGCTATATTGTGCTTAAAAAAAACATTTTTTCTAGGGACAGAAAACTGTAGGTAGGGAGAGTGTGTCAGTTTCTTTCACTGTCAAAGTCCTTGTTTCCAGGGACCTGGAAGGACAGTGAGGTAATTCTCCTTGTGCTAAATTGTGCTTAAAAAAAAAACATTTTTTCTAGGGACAGAAAACTGTAGGTAGGGAGAGTGTGTCAGTTTCTTTCACTGTCAAAGTCCTTGTTTCCAGGGACCTGGAAGGACAGTGAGGTAATTCTCCTTGTGCTAAATTGTGCTTAAAAAAAACATTTTTTCTAGGGACAGAAAACTGTAGGTAGGGAGAGTGTGTCAGTTTCTTTCACTGTCAAAGTCCTTGTTTCAAGGGACAGAGAAGGACACCTGAAGGTAGCCCTTATTGCTTTTTTCCCATCTCCCTGCAGGCCATCTATTAGAATGTCTGGAAGGCAAACAAGGAGAGGCAGACAGTCAGGAGGCAATAAAAGAGGGCAAGCAGGCTCTGTGTCTGGGGGCAACAGTGCTGGTCGTGGACGCGGTGCATTGTCATCAGCACATGGCCATGGGACACGCTTGTCCTTCTTTTCGGCAGCTGGACATGTTGAGCCACATCATGCCGAAGACTTGGTAGAGTGGATGACCAAGCCCTCCTCCTCCTCCTCATCCTCTCTCACCCAGGCTCAGGGTACTGGAAAAGCAGCTGCCAAAGCGTCGTCTTCCCTGGTATCAATGTCAGACAAATCATCAGTCACTCCTTCCCTAGACCCACCATGTCCTCCTCCTGAGGAGTCCCCCGAACTGTTTCAGCACAGTGTTGGGTACATGCTCCAGGAGGATGCCCAGCGTTTCGAAGGGTCTGATGATGATACCCAGCTAGAGGAAGGCAGTAGCGTGAGAGCAGAGAGAGGGGATGCTCAAGAAGGACACCAATCTGGCAGTCATGTTCCAGCAGCTGCAGCATACTGCCAGATTGCCTCCAGTGATGAGGAGGGAGGTGATGATGAGGTCACTGACTCCACGTGGGTGCCTAATAGGAGAGAGGAGGAGGAGGATGAGGAGGAGGCACATCTCCAACGAGACAGGATGCCCTTTGGTGGCCAGCGTAAGGGCAGTACACCGACGGAATCACACCGCAGAGCTCCGCCTGTGCAGGGCGCTGCCTCTGCCCGTCATTCAAAAAGTTCCTTGGTGTGGGCCTTTTTTGAGGCTAGTGCATCAGATCGCACAGCTGCTGTTTGCAACATATGTCTCAAGCGTATATCGCGTGGCCAAAACATCAGCCGCTTGGGTACCACATGCCTGACCAGACATATGTTGACCTGCCATGCAGCTCGTTGGCAAGCCTACCTCAAAGACCCACACCAAAGAACAAAGCGGACCTCTCCTTGCACCGCATCAGCTGGGATCTCCAACCCCACTATAACTTCAGTCCTCTCTGAAACATGCACTGAGAGGAATGAAGGTGTAGAATTAGGTGTGTCACAGCCAAGTACTTGCGGCCACTCTGCTAGCAGTACACCGACGTCCGATTCTAGCAGGCAAATTTCCCTGCCCCAGCTGCTGGACCGTCGAAAGAAGTTCACTCCCAGCCATCCACATGCCCAGCGGTTGAATGCTAGCTTGGCTAAATTGCTAGCGCTTCAACTGCTGCCTTTTCAGTTGGTAGACTCGGCCCCCTTCCGTGAGTTTGTGCAATGTGCGGTTCCTCAGTGGCAGGTTCCCAAACGCCACTTTTTCTCACGGAAGGCTATTCCGGCTCTCTACCGGCATGTGGAAGGCAATGTCTTGGCCTCGCTGGACAGGGCGGTCAGCGGTAAGGTGCATATTACCGCTGACTCATGGTCCAGCAGGCATGGACAGGGACGTTACCTTTCTTTCACGGCCCATTGGGTCACTCTTTTGGCAGCTGGGAAGGATGCAGGACAAGGTGCAGTAGTGTTGGAGGTTGTCCCACCGCCACGCCTCCAAAATGCTACTACTGGTTGTGACACACCTCTCTCCTCCACCCCCTCCTCTTCTTCTTCCTCCATGGCCTCTTCCTGTGGTTTGTCCTATGAACCAGCGGTGCTCCGTAGGCGTTCACGGGGCTACGCAAGTACGCAGGCAAAAAGATGCCATGCCGTGCTTGCGCTGGTGTGTTTGGGGGACAGAAGCCACACTGGGGCAGAGGTCCTGTCTGCTCTGCAGGGCCAGGCCGAGAGGTGGTTGACGCCACGCCAGCTTAAGCCAGGAATGGTGGTTTGCGACAATGGCACCAACCTCCTCTCCGCCCTCCGACAGGGACAACTGACCCATGTGCCCTGTGTGGCTCACGTCCTTAACCTGGTGGTGCAGCGGTTCTTGGGCAGGTACCCGGGCTTACAGGATGTCCTGAGGCAGGCCAGGAAAGTCTGTGTGCATTTCCGCAGATCTTATAATGCCAGTGCTCGCCTGGCTGAGCTGCAAAAGGAGTTGAACCTGCCCAAGAACCGCCTTATATGTGACATGCCCACCAGGTGGAACTCAACGTTGGCCATGCTGCAGCGGCTGCACACGCAGCAGAGGGCCATCAATGAGTACCTGTGCGACTACGGCACCAGGACAGGGTCAGGGGAGCTTGGTTTTTTTTCTCCACGCCAGTGGGGCATGATCAGGGATGCATGCACTGTCCTGGCACCATTTGAGGAGGCCACGAGGATGGTGAGCAGTGACAGTGCATGCATCAGTGACACTGTACCTCTTGTCCACCTGTTGGAGCACACGCTGCGTGGAATAATGGACAGGGCACTTGAGGCAGAACAGAGGCAGGAAGAGGAGGACTTCCTTGCCTCTCAAGGCCCCCTTTACCCAGACAGTGTTCCTTCTGTCCCACCCATCGCACAGGAAGAGGAGGAGGAGGAGGAGGAGGAGGAGGAGGATTGTGTCAGCATGGAGGTGGAGGCTGGCACTCAGCATCATCAGCAGCAGTCTTTTAGGGATGATTTACAGTCCCAAGAAACCAGTGGACTTGTACGTGGCTGGGAGGAGGTGGCTGCGGATCATGTCGTCCTTAGTGACCCAGAGGACTCCGGAGCGAATGCCTCAGCAAACCTACGCTGCATGGCCTCCCTGATCCTGCAAAGTCTGCGGAAGGATCCTCGTATTCTTCGGATCAAGGAGAGGGACCATTACTGGCTGGCCACTCTCCTTGATCCACGGTACAAGGGTAAGGTTGCGGACCTTATGTTACCGTCGCAGAGGGAGCAGAGGATGAGACAACTCCGGGAGGCCTTGCAGAAAGGTCTGTGCAACGCGTTCCCAGAGACTGGGAGGTTACAAACTCCTGGTCCTGGACAACGAGTTGCTGAGGCTTCGGCCAGTCAAAGAAGGAGCGGTGGGGAAGGTGGCCGTCTGACCGATGCGTTCAGACAATTCTTTAGTCCGCAGCCCCAAAGTATGATCGGTTCCAGCAACCATCGCCAGCGTCTGATAAACATGGTGCAGGAATATCTAGGGGCAAGGTCAGACTTGGACACCTTCCCCACCGAAAATCCTCTGGCTTACTGGGTCTTGAGGATGGATCACTGGCCAGAGCTTGCACAGTATGCAATTGAGCTACTGGCCTGTCCTGCATCCAGCGTTCTTTCGGAACGCACATTCAGTGCTGCTGGAGGATTTGTCACGGATCACAGGGTGCGCCTGTCCACCGACTCGGTTGATCGACTGACTTTCATCAAGATGAACCAGTCTTGGATCACCACCAGCTACCACACACCTGATGCTGATATAACAGACTAATTGATTTTAACATGTCACATCCCTTCAAGACTGATGCTGATGCTGAGTGCCTGTGCTGTTATGTTGACTGGCTATCCTCCTCCTCCGAGTCCTCAATGATACGATTGATGATGATAGCTTGGAAGATCATTTTTGTTTATGGGTGCCGCCACCAGTGGCTAAGGCCCAATTTTTCAGCCCCTGTTTTACAGGGGCGTGTAATTACAATTTGTTTAGCAATAATTTGCCATAGGGCTCATTGCTGTGCTCCAAGTACAGTATCTGTGAGGGGTTGGAGTGTTGTGGCACCAGTGCCTAAGGCCCAATTTTTCAGCCCCTGTTCAACAGGGGCATGCAATTACAATTCTTGATCTAATAATTCACAGCAGGGTCCATTGCTGCACCCACCAAGAGTAACTCTGAGGGCTTACAGTCTTGTGGCAACGCCACCACCACCACCACCACGAAAGGCCCAATTTTTCAGCCCCTGTTCAAAAGGGGCATGTAATTACAATTCTTGATCTAATAATTCACAGCAGGGCCCATTGCTGCACCCACCAAGAGTAACTGTCAGGGCTTACAGTGTTGTGGCACCAGCACCACCATCAAAGCCCCAATTTTTACTACCACTGTTCAACAATTATATGTAATTAAAATTCCTGATATAATAGTTGACAGCAGGGCGTTCCAGCACCCACCAAGAGTAACTGTGAGTGCTTACAGTGTTGTGCCAACACCAACACCTAAGGGGCCAATTTCTGCAGAGTATATACGGCAGGTCCCTACTTTCAAACATCCAACTTACAAACGACTACTACTTGCAAACGAAAGAAGACAACAGGAAGTGAGAGGAAATCTACCCCTAGGAAGGAAAATTCTCTCCTGTAAGAATAAATATGGGAGAAAGGTGTCTCCTCTGTACTGATGCTTTATCAGCAATCCTTGTTTCAAGAAAAACACCACATTTCAAAAACAGTTGTCATTGGGACGGAAAGTGAGGTGAAATGTTCTGAACAGGGGCACAGACAGCAAAACAAATGTTACAGGGGTGATAACCCTTACCTATGTTTCCCAAAAAGTTTAAAAATAGATTTTTGGGCTGGAGCTCCACTTAAACAATGTACCTGTTCAAAATTACAAACAGATTCTACATAAGAACAAACCTACAGTCCCTGTCTTGTATGCACCGCCTGTATAGGGCTGTTCAGAGTATATAGGGCCTTTTTTATTTTATGTGCGGGGTTCCCCTTAATATCCATACAAGACCCAAAGGGGCTGGTAATGGGCTGGGGTAGGGGGGGGGTCATGGGGTAGCTATGCCATTTTTCTTAAAGAATTTCATCCATATTACCGGGACCAGACATTACATTAAAGCCGCAAGCAGTTTTAAATGGCTTTTTTTTCCTTTAGAAGTGTCATTTTGTGCAGGGACAGTTCTAAACACGGGAAACACGTGGCACTTCACAGGCATACTTTAGACACCCCCCAGGTACGATATTTAAAGGAATATTTGACTTTTTTTTTTTCACTTTATGCATCATTAAAATGACTGCTCCCGAAAAACGACCGTTTTTAAAACTTCTTTTTGCATTGATACATGTCCCCTGGTGCAGAACCCGGGTTCCCAAACCCTTTTTAGGACAATAACATGCATAATAGTTGTTATAATTAGCACTTTAGAATTCGAACGTTCGCATCCATTGTATTTAATAGGGTTCTAATGTTCGTTCGAACTTTCGGTCCGTTCGCGGGTTCTGCTGCGAACCGAACCCGGGGGTGTTCGGCTCATCACTACTCACTACCCCCAACCTTTCACAATGTGTCCCTCCCATCCATCCCATACATCCCTCCCATCCATCCCATCCCATCCATCCCTCCCTCCCATCTATTCATCTCACCACCCCCAACCCTTCACTATGTGTTCCTCCCATCCATCCCATCCCTCCCTCCCATCCATCCTTCCCATCCATTCATCTCACCACCCCCAACCCTTCACAATGTGTCCCTCCCATCCATCCCATCCATCCATCCCATCCCTCCCTCTCATCCATCCCATCCATCCCATCCCTCTCTGCCATCCATCCCATCCATCCCTCTCATCCATCCCATCCATCCCATCCATCCTTCCCATCCATTCATCTCACCACCCCCAACCCTTCACAATGTGTCCCTCCCATCCATCCCATCCCATCCCTCCCATCGATCCCATCCATCCCATCCATCCATCCCTCCCTCCCTCCCATCCATTCATCTCACCACCCCCAACCTTTCACAATGTGTCCTTCCCATCCCACCCATCCATCCCATCCATCCATCCCTCCCATCCATCCCATCCCATCGATCCCTCCTTCCCATCCATTCATCTCACCACCCCCAACCCCTTCACAATGTGTCCCTCCCATCCATCCCATCCATCCCATCCATCCCTCCCATCCATCCCATCCCATCCATCCCTCCCTCCCATCCATTCATCTCACCACCCCCAACCCTTCACAATGTGTCCATCCATCCCATCCATCCCATCCCTCCCTCCCATCTATTCATCTCACCACCCCCAACCATTCACAATGTGTCCCTCCCATCCATCCCATCCATCCCATCCCTCCCTCCCATTCATTCATCTCACCACCTCCAACCCTTCACAATGTGTCCCTCCCATCCATCCCATCCCTCCCTTCCATCTATTCATCTCACCACCCCCAACCATTCACAATGTGTCTCTCCCATCCATCCCATCCATCCCATCCCATCCATTCATCCATCCCTCCCTCCCATCCATTCTTCTCACCACCCCCAACCATTCACAATGTGTCCCTCCCATCCATCCCATCCCTCCCTCCCATCCACTCATCTCACCACCTCCAACCCTTCACAATGTGTCCCTCCCATCCATCCCATCCATCCCATCCATCCATCCTTCCCATCCATTCATCTCACCACCTCCAACCCTTCACAATGTGTCCCTCCCATCCATCCCATCCCTCCCTCCCATCCATTCATCTCACCACCCCCAACCATTCACAATGTGTCCCTCCCATCCATCCCATCCATCCCATCCCTCCCTCCCATCCATTCATCTCACCAACCCCAACCATTCACAATGTGTCCCTCCCATCCATCCCATCCCTCCCTCCCATCTATTCATCTCACCACCTCCAACCCTTCACAATGTGTCCCTCCCATCCATCCCATCCCTCCCTCCCATCCATTCATCTCACCACCTCCAACCCTTCACAATGTGTCCCTCCCATCCATCCCATCCATCCCATCCCTCCCTCCCATCTATTCATCTCACCACCCCCAACCATTCACAATGTGTCCCTCCCATCCATTCATCTCACCACCCCCAACCATTCACAATGTGTCCCTCCCATCCATCCCATCCCTCCCTTCCATCCATTCATCTCACCACCTCCAACCCTTCACAATGTGTCCCTCCCATCCATTCCATCCATCCCATCCATCCATCCCTCCCATCCATCCCATCCATCCATCCCTCCCTCCCTCCCATCCATCCCATCCATCCCTCCCATCCATTCATCTCACCACCCCCAACCCTTCACAATGTGTCCCTCCCATCCATGCCATCCATCCCATCCATCCATCCATCGCATCCAACCCATCCCTCCCTCCCTCCCATCCATTCATCTCACCACCCCCAACCCTTCACAATGTGTCCCTCCCATCCCTCCCATCCATCCCATCCCTCCCTCCCATCCATTCATCTCACCACCCCCAACCCTTCACAATGTGTCCCTCCCATCTATCCCATCCCTCCCATCCATCCCATCCCATCCATCCCTCCCTCCCATCCATTCATCTCACCACCCCCAACCCTTCACAATGTGTCCCTCCCATCCATCCCATCCATCCCTCCCTCCCTCCCTCCCATCCATTCATCTCACCACCCCAACCATTCACAATGTGTCCCTCCCATCCATCCCATCCATCCCATCCCTCCCATCCATACCATCCATCCCATCCCTCCCTCCCATCCATTCATCTCACCACCCCCAACCTTTCACAATGTGTCCCTCCCATCCATCCCATCCATCCCATCCCTCCCATCCATTCCATCCATGCCATCCCTCCCTCCCATCCATTCATCTCACCACCCCCAACCCTTCACAATGTGTCCCTCTCATCCATCCCATCCCATCCATCCCATCCCTCCCTCCCTCCCATCCATTCATCTCACTACCCCCAACCTTTCACAATGTATCCCTCCCATCCATCCCTCCCTCCCATCCATTCATCCCACTACCCCCAACCTTTCACAATGTGTCCCTCCCATCCATCCCATCCATCCCTCCCATCCATCCCATCCCATCCATCCCTCCCTCCCATCCATTCATCTCACCACCCCCAACCATTCACAATGTGTCCCTCCCATCCATCCCATCCCTCCCTTCCATCCATTCATCTCACCACCTCCAACCCTTCACAATGTGTCCCTCCCATCCATCCCATCCATCCCATCCCTCCCTCCCATCCATTCATCTCACCACCTCCAACCCTTCACAATGTGTCCCTCCCATCCATCCCATCCATCCCATCCATCCATCCCTCCCATCCATCCATCCCTCCCTCCCTCCCTCCCATCCATCCCATCCATCCCACCCCTCCCTCCCATCCATTCATCTCACCACCCCCAACCCTTCACAATGTGTCCCTCCCATCCATCCCATCCATCCCATCCATCCATCGCATCCATCCCATCCCTCCCTCCCTCCCATCCATTCATCTCACCACCCCCAACCCTTCACAATGTGTCCCTCCCATCTATCCCATCCCTCCCATCCATCCCATCCCATCCATCCCTCCCTCCCATCCATTCATCTCACCACCCCCAACCTTTCACAATGTGTCCCTCCCATCCATCCCATCCATCCCTCCCTCCCTCCCTCCCATCCATTCATCTCACCACCCCCAACCATTCCTAATGTGTCCCTCCCATCCATCCATCCCTCCCATCCATTCATCTCACCACCCCCAACCATTCACAATGTGTCCCTCCCATCCATCCCATCCATCCCATCCCTCCCTCCCATCCATTCATCTCACCACCCCCAACCTTTCACAATGTGTCCCTCCCATCCATCCCATCCATCCCATCCCTCCCATCCATCCCATCCATCCCATCCCTCCCTCCCATCCATTCATCTCACCACCCCCAACCCTTCACAATGTGTCCCTCTCATCCATCCCATCCCATCCATCCCATCCCTCCCTCCCTCCCATCCATTCATCTCACTACCCCCAACCTTTCACAATGTATCCCTCCCATCCATCCCTCCCTCCCATCCATTCATCTCACTACCCCCAACCTTTCACAATGTGTCCCTCCCATCCATCCCATCCATCCCATCCATCCCTCCCATCCATCCCATCCCAACCATCCCTCCCTCCCATCCATTCATCTCACCACCCCCAACCCTTCACAATGTGTCCCTCCCATCCATCCCATCCCTCCCTCCCATCCATCCCATTCCTCCATCCCATCCCTCCCATCCATCCATCCCTCCCTCGCCCCCATTCATCTCACCACCCCCAACCCTTCACAATGTGTCCCTCCCATCCATCCCATCCATCTCTCCCATCCATCCCATCCCTCCCTCCCATCCATTCATCTCACCACCACCAACCCTTCACAATGTGCCCCTCCCATCCATCCATCCCATCCATCCATCCCTCCCATCCATTCATCTCACCACCCCCAACCCTTCACAATGTGTCCCTCCCATCCATTCATCTCATCCATCCATCCCATCCCTCCCATCCATCCCATCCATCCCATCCCTCCCTCCCATCCATCCATCCCTCCCTTCCATCCATTCATCTCACCACCCCCAACCTTTCACAATGTGCCCCTCCCATCCATCCCTCCCATCCATCCCATCCATCCATCCCTCCCATCCATTCATCTCACCACCCCAACCCTTCACAATGTGTCCCTTCCATCCCTCCCTCTCATCCATCCCATCCCTCCCTCCCATCCATCCCATCCATCCCTCTCATCCATCCCATCCATCCCATCCCTCCCTCCCATCCATTCATCTCACCACCCCAACCCTTCACAATGTGTCCCTCCCATCCATTCATCTCATCCATCCCATCCTTCCCATCCCTCCCATCCATCCCATCCCTCCCTCCCATCCATCCCATCCATCCATCCCTCCCTTCCATCCATTCATCTCACCACCCCCAACCCTTCACAATGTGTCCTTCCCATCCATCCCATCCATCCATCCATCCCATCCATCCCTCCCATCCATTCATCTCACCACCCCCAACCCTTCACAATGTGCCCCTCCCATCCATCCCTCCCATCCATCCCATCCATCCATCCCTCCCATCCATTCATCTCACCACCACCAACCCTTCACAATGTGTCCCTCCCATCCATCCCATCCCTCCCTCTCATCCATCCCATCCATCCCATCCCTCCCATCCATCCCATCCATCCCATCCCTCCCTCTCATCCATCCCATCCATCCCATCCCTCCCTCCCTTCCATCCATTCATCTCACCACCCCCAACCCTTCACAATGTGTCCCTCCCATCCATTCATCTCATCCATCCATTCCATCCCTCCCATCCATCCCATCCATCCCATCCCTCCCTCCCATCCATCCCATCCATCCCTCCCTTCCATCCATTCATCTCACCACCCCCAACCTTTCACAATGTGCCCCTCCCATCCATCCCTCCCATCCATCCCATCCATCCATCCCTCCCATCCATTCATCTCACCACCCCAAACCCTTCACAATGTGTCCATCCATCCCATCCCTCCCATCCATCCCATCCATCCCTCCCATCCATCCCATCCCTCCCTCCCATCCATTCATCTCACCACCCCCAACCTTTCACAATGTGTCCCTCCCATCCATCCCATCCATCCCTCCCATCCATCCCTCCCATCCATCCCATCCATCCCTTTCTCCCATCCATTCATCTCACCACCCCCAACCTTTCACAATGTGCCCCTCCCATCCATCCCTCCCATCCATCCCATCCATCCATCCCTCCCATCCATTCATCTCACCACCCCAACCCTTCACAATGTGTCCATCCATCCCATCCCTCCCATCCATCCCATCCATCCCTCCCATCCATCCCATCCCTCCCTCCCATCCATTCATCTCACCACCCCCAACCCTTCACAATGTGTCCCTCCCATCCATCCCATCCCTCCCATCCATCCCATCCATCCATCCATTCTCCCTCCCATCCATTCATCTCACCAACCCCATCCCTTCCATCCCTTACATCCCTCCCATCCATCCATCCATCCCATCCATCCCTCCCTCCCATCCATTCATCTCACCACCCCCAACCATTCACAATGTGTCCCTCCCATCCATCCCATCCATCCCATCCCTCCCTCCCATCCATTCATCTCACCAACCCCAACCATTCACAATGTGTCCCTCCCATCCATCCCATCCCTCCCTCCCATCTATTCATCTCACCACCTCCAACCCTTCACAATGTGTCCCTCCCATCCATCCCATCATCCCATCCATCCTATCCATCCATCCCATCCCTCCCTCCCATCCATTCATCTCACCACCTCCAACCCTTCACAATGTGTCCCTCCCATCCATTCATCTCACCACCTCCAACCCTTCACAATGTGTCCCTCCCATCCATCCCATCCATCCCATCCATCCATCCCTCCCATCCATCCCATCCATCCATCCCTCCCTCCCATCCATCCCATCCATCCCACCCCTCCCTCCCATCCACTCATCTCACCACCCCCAACCCTTCACAATGTGTCCCTCCCATCCATCCCATCCATCCCATCCATCCATCGCATCCATCCCATCCCTCCCTCCCTCCCTCCCATCCATTCATCTCACCACCCCCAACCCTTCACAATGTGTCCCTCCCATCCCTCCCATCCATCCCATTCCTTCCTCCCATCCATTCATCTCACCACCCCCAACCCTTTACAATGTGTCCCCATCTATCCCATCCCTCCCATCCATCCCATCCCATCCATCCCTCCCTCCCATCCATTCATCTCACCACCCCCAACCCTTCACAATGTGTCCCTCCCATCCATCCCATCCATCCCTCCCTCCCTCCCTCCCATCCATTCATCTCACCACCCCCAACCATTCACAATGTGTCCCTCCTATCCATCCCATCCCTCCCATCCATACCATCCATCCCATCCCTCCCTCCCATCCATTCATCTCACCACCCCCAACCTTTCACAATGTGTCCCTCCCATCCATCCCATCCATCCCATCCCTCCCATCCATCCCATCCATCCCATCCCTCCCTCCCATCCATTCATCTCACCACCCCCAACCCTTCACAATGTGTCCCTCTCATCCATCCCATCCCATCCATCCCATCCCTCCCTCCCTCCCATCCATTCATCTCACTACCCCCAACCTTTCACAATGTATCCCTCCCATCCATCCCTCCCTCCCATCCATTCATCTCACTACCCCCAACCTTTCACAATGTGTCCCTCCCATCCATCCCATCCATCCCATCCATCCCTCCCATCCATCCCATCCCATCCATCCCTCCCTCCCATCCATTCATCTCACCACCCCCAACCATTCACAATGTGTCCCTCCCATCCATCCCATCCCTCCCTTCCATCCATTCATCTCACCACCTCCAACCCTTCACAATGTGTCCCTCCCATCCATCCCATCCATCCATCCCTCCCATCCATCCCATCCATCCATCCCTCCCTCCCTCCCTCCCATCCATCCCATCCATCCCACCCCTCCCTCCCATCCATTCATCTCACCACCCCGAACCCTTCACAATGTGTCCCTCCCATCCATCCCATCCATCCCATCCATCCATCGCATCCATCCCATCCCTCCCTCCCTCCCATCCATTCATCTCACCACCCCCAACCCTTCACAATATGTCCCTCCCATCTATCCCATCCCTCCCATCCATCCCATCCCATCCATCCCTCCCTCCCATCCATTCATCTCACCACCCCCAACCCTTCACAATGTGTCCCTCCCATCCATCCCTCCCTCCCTCCCTCCCATCCATTCATCTCACCCCCCACAACCATTCACAATGTGTCCCTCCCATCCATCCCATCCCTCCCATCCATACCATCCATCCCATCCCTCCCTCCCATCCATTCATCTCACCACCCCCAACCTTTCACAATGTGTCCCTCCCATCCATCCCATCAATCCCATCCCTCCCATCCATCCCATCCATCCCATCCCTCCCTCCCATCCATTCATCTCACCACCCCCAACCCTTCACAATGTGTCCCTCTCATCCATCCCATCCCATCCATCCCATCCCTCCCTCCCTCCCATCCATTCATCTCACTACCCCCAACCTTTCACAATGTGTCCCTCCCATCCATCCCATCCATCCCATCCATCCCTCCCATCCATCCCATCCCAACCATCCCTCCCTCCCATCCATTCATCTCACCACCCCCAACCCTTCACAATGTGTCCCTCCCATCCATCCCATCCCTCCCTCCCATCCATCCCATTCCTCCCTCCCATCCCTCCCATCCATCCATCCCTCCCTCGCCCCCATTCATCTCACCACCCCCAACCCTTCACAATGTGTCCCTCCCATCCATCCATCCCATCCATCCCTCCCATCCATCTCATCCCTCCCTCCCATCCATTCATCTCACCACCACCAACCCTTCACAATGTGCCCCTCCCATCCATCCATCCCATCCATCCATCCCTCCCATCCATTCATCTCACCACCCCCAACCCTTCACAATGTGTCCCTCCCATCCATTCATCTCATCCATCCATCCCATCCCTCCCATCCATCCCATCCATCCCATCCATCCCATCCCTCCCTCCCATCCATCCATCCCTCCCTTCCATCCATTCATCTCACCACCCCCAACCTTTCACAATGTGCCCCTCCCATCCATCCCTCCCATCCATCCCATCCATCCATCCCTCCCATCCATTCATCTCACCACCCCAACCCTTCACAATGTGTCCCTCCCATCCCTCCCTCTCATCCATCCCATCCCTCCCTCCCATCCATCCCATCCATCCCTCTAATCCATCCCATCCATCCCATCCCTCCCTCCCATCCATTCATCTCACCACCCCAACCCTTCACAATGTGTCCCTCCCATCCATTCATCTCATCCATCCCATCCATCCCATCCCTCCCTCCCATCCATCCCATCCATCCATCCCTCCCTTCCATCCATTCATCTCACCACCCCCAACCCTTCACAATGTGTCCTTCCCATCCATCCCATCCATCCCTCCCGTCCATTCATCTCACCACCCCCCAACCCTTCACAATGTGCCCCTCCCATCCATCCCTCCCATCCATCCCATCCATCCATCCCTCCCATCCATTCATCTCACCACCACCAACCCTTCACAATGTGCCCCTCCCATCCATCCCTCCCATCCATCCCATCCATCCATCCCATCCCTCCCTCTCATCCATCCCATCCATCCCATCCCTCCCTCCCTTCCATCCATTCATCTCACCACCCCCAACCCTTCACAATGTGTCCCTCCCATCCATTCATCTCATCCATTCCATCCCTCCCATCCATCCATCCCATCCATCCCATCCCTCCCTCCCATCCATCCCATCCATCCCTCCCTTCCATCCATTCATCTCACCACCCCCAACCTTTCACAATGTGCCCCTCCCATCCATCCCTCCCATCCATCCCATCCATCCATCCCTCCCATCCATTCATCTCACCACCCCCAACCCTTCACAATGTGTCCATCCATCCCATCCCTCCCATCCATCCCATCCATCCCTCCCATCCATCCCATCCCTCCCTCCCATCCATTCATCTCACCACCCCCAACCTTTCACAATGTGTCCCTCCCATCCATCCCATCCATCCCTCCCATCCATCCCTCCCATCCATCCCATCCATCCCTTTCTCCCATCCATTCATCTCACCACCCCCAACCTTTCACAATGTGCCCCTCCCATCCATCCCTCCCATCCATCCCATCCATTCATCTCACCACCCCAACCCTTCACAATGTGTCCATCCATCCCATCCCTCCCATCCATCCCATCCATCCCTCCCATCCATCCCATCCCTCCCTCCCATCCATTCATCTCACCACCCCCAACCCTTCACAATGTGTCCCTCCCATCCATCCCATCCCTCCTATCCATCCCATCCATCCATCCATTCTCCCTCCCATCCATTCATCTCACCAACCCCATCCCTTCCATCCCTTACATCCCTCCCATCCATCCATCCATCCCATCCATCCCTCCCTCCCATCCATTCATCTCACCACCCCCAACCCTTCACAATGTGTCCCTCCCATCCATCCCATCCATCCCATCCATCCCATTCCTCCCATCCATCCCGTCCATCCATCCCTCCCTCCCATCCATTCATCTCACCTCCCCCAACCCTTCACAATGTGTCCCTCCCATCCCTCCCATCGCTCCCTCCCATCCATTCATCTCACCACCCCCAACCCTTCACAATGTGTCCCTCCCATCCATCCCATCCATTCCATCCATCCCTCCCTCCCATCCATTCATCTCACCACCCCCAACCCTTCACAATGTGTCCCTCCCTCCCATCCATCCCTCCCATCCATCCCATCCATCCATCCCTCCCTCCCATCCATTCATCTCACCTCCCCCAACCCTTCACAATGTGTCCCTCCCATCCATCCCATCCATCCCTCCCATCCATCCCATCCCAACCATCCCTCCCTCCCATCCATTCATCTCACCACCCCCAACCCTTCACAATGTGTCCCTCCCATCCATCCCATCCCTCCCTCCCATCCATCCCATTCCTCCATCCCATACCTCCCATCCATCCATCCCTCCCTCGCCCCCATTCATCTCACCACCCCCAACCCTTCACAATGTGTCCCTCCCATCCATCCCATCCATCTCTCCCATCCATCCCATCCCTCCCTCCCATCCATTCATCTCACCACCACCAACCCTTCACAATGTGCCCCTCCCATCCATCCATCCCATCCATCCATCCCTCCCATCCATTCATCTCACCACCCCCAACCCTTCACAATGTGTCCCTCCCATCCATTCATCTCATCCATCCATCCCATCCCTCCCATCCATCCCATCCATCCCATCCCTCCCTCCCATCCATCCATCCCTCCCTTCCATCCATTCATCTCACCACCCCCAACCTTTCACAATGTGCCCCTCCCATCCATCCCTCCCATCCATCCCATCCATCCATCCCTCCCATCCATTCATCTCACCACCCCAACCCTTCACAATGTGTCCCTCCCATCCCTCCCTCTCATCCATCCCATCCCTCCCTCCCATCCATCCCATCCATCCCTCTCATCCATCCCATCCATCCCATCCCTCCCTCCCATCCATTCATCTCACCACCCCAACCCTTCACAATGTGTCCCTCCCATCCATTCATCTCATCCATCCCATCCATCCCATCCCTCCCATCCATCCCATCCCTCCCTCCCATCCATCCCATCCATCCATCCCTCCCTTCCATCCATTCATCTCACCACCCCCAACCCTTCACAATGTGTCCTTCCCATCCATCCCATCCATCCATCCATCCCATCCATCCCTCCCATCCATTCATCTCACCACCCCCAACCCTTCACAATGTGCCCCTCCCATCCATCCCTCCCATCCATCCCATCCATCCATCCCTCCCATCCATTCATCTCACCACCACCAACCCTTCACAATGTGTCCCTCCCATCCATCCCATCCCTCCCTCTCATCCATCCCATCCCTCCCATCCATCCCATCCATCCCATCCCTCCCTCTCATCCATCCCATCCATCCCATCCCTCCCTCCCTTCCATCCATTCATCTCACCACCCCCAACCCTTCACAATGTGTCCCTCCCATCCATTCATCTCATCCATCCATTCCATCCCTCCCATGCATCCCATCCATCCCATCCCTCCCTCCCATCCATCCCATCCATCCCTCCCTTCCATCCATTCATCTCACCACCCCCAACCTTTCACAATGTGCCCCTCCCATCCATCCCTCCCATCCATCCCATCCATCCATCCCTCCCATCCATTCATCTCACCACCCCAAACCCTTCACAATGTGTCCATCCATCCCATCCCTCCCATCCATCCCATCCCTCCCTCCCATCCATTCATCTCACCACCCCCAACCTTTCACAATGTGTCCCTCCCATCCATCCCATCCATCCCTCCCATCCATCCCTCCCATCCATCCCATCCATCCCTTTCTCCCATCCATTCATCTCACCACCCCCAACCTTTCACAATGTGCCCCTCCCATCCATCCCTCCCATCCATCCCATCCATCCATCCCTCCCATCCATTCATCTCACCACCCCAACCCTTCACAATGTGTCCATCCATCCCATCCCTCCCATCCATCCCATCCATCCCTCCCATCCATCCCATCCCTCCCTCCCATCCATTCATCTCACCACCCCCAACCCTTCACAATGTGTCCCTCCCATCCATCCCATCCCTCCCATCCATCCCATCCATCCATCCATTCTCCCTCCCATCCATTCATCTCACCAACCCCATCCCTTCCATCCCTTACATCCCTCCCATCCATCCATCCCATCCATCCCTCCCTCCCATCCATTCATCTCACCACCCCCAACCATTCACAATGTGTCCCTCCCATCCATCCCATCCATCCCATCCCTCCCTCCCATCCATTCATCTCACCAACCCCAACCATTCACAATGTGTCCCTCCCATCCATCCCATCCCTCCCTCCCATCTATTCATCTCACCACCTCCAACCCTTCACAATGTGTCCCTCCCATCCATCCCATCATCCCATCCATCCTATCCATCCATCCCATCCCTCCCTCCCATCCATTCATCTCACCACCTCCAACCCTTCACAATGTGTCCCTCCCATCCATTCATCTCACCACCTCCAACCCTTCACAATGTGTCCCTCCCATCCATCCCATCCATCCCATCCATCCATCCCTCCCATCCATCCCATCCATCCATCCCTCCCTCCCATCCATCCCATCCATCCCACCCCTCCCTCCCATCCACTCATCTCACCACCCCCAACCCTTCACAATGTGTCCCTCCCATCCATCCCATCCATCCCATCCATCCATCGCATCCATCCCATCCCTCCCTCCCTCCCATCCATTCATCTCACCACCCCCAACCCTTCACAATGTGTCCCTCCCATCCCTCCCATCCATCCCATCCCTCCCTCCCATCCATTCATCTCACCACCCCCAACCCTTTACAATGTGTCCCTCCCATCTATCCCATCCCTCCCATCCATCCCATCCCATCCATCCCTCCCTCCCATCCATTCATCTCACCACCCCCAACCCTTCACAATGTGTCCCTCCCATCCATCCCATCCATCCCTCCCTCCCTCCCTCCCATCCATTCATCTCACCACCCCCAACCATTCACAATGTGTCCCTCCCATCCATCCCATCCCTCCCATCCATACCATCCATCCCATCCCTCCCTCCCATCCATTCATCTCACCACCCCCAACCTTTCACAATGTGTCCCTCCCATCCATCCCATCCATCCCATCCCTCCCATCCATCCCATCCATCCCATCCCTCCCTCCCATCCATTCATCTCACCACCCCCAACCCTTCACAATGTGTCCCTCTCATCCATCCCATCCCATCCATCCCATCCCTCCCTCCCATCCATTCATCTCACTACCCCCAACCTTTCACAATGTATCCCTCCCATCCATCCCTCCCTCCCATCCATTCATCTCACTACCCCCAACCTTTCACAATGTGTCCCTCCCATCCATCCCATCCATCCCATCCATCCCTCCCATCCATCCCTCCCTCCCATCCATTCATCTCACCACCCCCAACCATTCACAATGTGTCCCTCCCATCCATCCCATCCCTCCCTTCCATCCATTCATCTCACCACCTCCAACCCTTCACAATGTGTCCCTCCCATCCATCCCATCCATCCCATCCCTCCCTCCCATCCATTCATCTCACCACCTCCAACCCTTCACAATGTGTCCCTCCCATCCATCCCATCCATCCATCCCTCCCATCCATCCCATCCATCCATCCCTCCCTCCCTCCCTCCCATCCATCCCATCCATCCCACCCCTCCCTCCCATCCATTCATCTCACCACCCCGAACCCTTCACAATGTGTCCCTCCCATCCATCCCATCCATCCCATCCATCCATCGCATCCATCCCATCCCTCCCTCCCTCCCATCCATTCATCTCACCACCCCCAACCCTTCACAATATGTCCCTCCCATCTATCCCATCCCTCCCATCCATCCCATCCCATCCATCCCTCCCTCCCATCCATTCATCTCACCACCCCCAACCCTTCACAATGTGTCCCTCCCATCCATCCCTCCCTCCCTCCCTCCCATCCATTCATCTCACCCCCCACAACCATTCACAATGTGTCCCTCCCATCCATCCCATCCCTCCCATCCATACCATCCATCCCATCCCTCCCTCCCATCCATTCATCTCACCACCCCCAACCTTTCACAATGTGTCCCTCCCATCCATCCCATCAATCCCATCCCTCCCATCCATCCCATCCATCCCATCCCTCCCTCCCATCCATTCATCTCACCACCCCCAACCCTTCACAATGTGTCCCTCTCATCCATCCCATCCCATCCATCCCATCCCTCCCTCCCTCCCTCCCATCCATTCATCTCACTACCCCCAACCTTTCACAATGTGTCCCTCCCATCCATCCCATCCATCCCATCCATCCCTCCCATCCATCCCATCCCAACCATCCCTCCCTCCCATCCATTCATCTCACCACCCCCAACCCTTCACAATGTGTCCCTCCCATCCATCCCATCCCTCCCTCCCATCCATCCCATTCCTCCCTCCCATCCCTCCCATCCATCCATCCCTCCCTCGCCCCCATTCATCTCACCACCCCCAACCCTTCACAATGTGTCCCTCCCATCCATCCATCCCATCCATCCCTCCCATCCATCTCATCCCTCCCTCCCATCCATTCATCTCACCACCACCAACCCTTCACAATGTGCCCCTCCCATCCATCCATCCCATCCATCCATCCCTCCCATCCATTCATCTCACCACCCCCAACCCTTCACAATGTGTCCCTCCCATCCATTCATCTCATCCATCCATCCCATCCCTCCCATCCATCCCATCCATCCCATCCCTCCCTCCCATCCATCCATCCCTCCCTTCCATCCATTCATCTCACCACCCCCAACCTTTCACAATGTGCCCCTCCCATCCATCCCTCCCATCCATCCCATCCATCCATCCCTCCCATCCATTCATCTCACCACCCCAACCCTTCACAATGTGTCCCTCCCATCCCTCCCTCTCATCCATCCCATCCCTCCCTCCCATCCATCCCATCCATCCCTCTAATCCATCCCATCCATCCCATCCCTCCCTCCCATCCATTCATCTCACCACCCCAACCCTTCACAATGTGTCCCTCCCATCCATTCATCTCATCCATCCCATCCATCCCATCCCTCCCTCCCATCCATCCCATCCATCCATCCCTCCCTTCCATCCATTCATCTCACCACCCCCAACCCTTCACAATGTGTCCTTCCCATCCATCCCATCCATCCCTCCCATCCATTCATCTCACCACCCCCAACCCTTCACAATGTGCCCCTCCCATCCATCCCTCCCATCCATCCCATCCATCCATCCCTCCCATCCATTCATCTCACCACCACCAACCCTTCACAATGTGCCCCTCCCATCCATCCCTCCCATCCATCCCATCCATCCATCCCATCCCTCCCTCTCATCCATCCCATCCATCCCATCCCTCCCTCCCTTCCATCCATTCATCTCACCACCCCCAACCCTTCACAATGTGTCCCTCCCATCCATTCATCTCATCCATTCCATCCCTCCCATCCATCCATCCCATCCATCCCATCCCTCCCTCCCATCCATCCCATCCATCCCTCCCTTCCATCCATTCATCTCACCACCCCCAACCTTTCACAATGTGCCCCTCCCATCCATCCCTCCCATCCATCCCATCCATCCATCCCTCCCATCCATTCATCTCACCACCCCCAACCCTTCACAATGTGTCCATCCATCCCATCCCTCCCATCCATCCCTCCCATCCATCCCATCCCTCCCTCCCATCCATTCATCTCACCACCCCCAACCTTTCACAATGTGTCCCTCCCATCCATCCCATCCATCCCTCCCATCCATCCCTCCCATCCATCCCATCCATCCCTTTCTCCCATCCATTCATCTCACCACCCCCAACCTTTCACAATGTGCCCCTCCCATCCATCCCTCCCATCCATCCCATCCCTCCCATCCATTCATCTCACCACCCCAACCCTTCACAATGTGTCCATCCATCCCATCCCTCCCATCCATCCCATCCATCCCTCCCATCCATCCCATCCCTCCCTCCCATCCATTCATCTCACCACCCCCAACCCTTCACAATGTGTCCCTCCCATCCATCCCATCCCTCCTATCCATCCCATCCATCCATCCATTCTCCCTCCCATCCATTCATCTCACCAACCCCATCCCTTCCATCCCTTACATCCCTCCCATCCATCCATCCATCCCATCCATCCCTCCCTCCCATCCATTCATCTCACCACCCCCAACCCTTCACAATGTGTCCCTCCCATCCATCCCATCCATCCCATCCATCCCATTCCTCCCATCCATCCCATCCATCCATCCCTCCCTCCCATCCATTCATCTCACCTCCCCCAACCCTTCACAATGTGTCCCTCCCATCCCTCCCATCGCTCCCTCCCATCCATTCATCTCACCACCCCCAACCCTTCACAATGTGTCCCTCCCATCCATCCCATCCATTCCATCCATCCCTCCCTCCCATCCATTCATCTCACCACCCCCAACCCTTCACAATGTGTCCCTCCCTCCCATCCATCCCTCCCATCCATCCCATCCATCCATCCCTCCCTCCCATCCATTCATCTCACCTCCCCCAACCCTTCACAGTGTGTCCCTCCCATCCATCCCTCCCATCCATTTCATCCATCCCATCCCTCCCTCCCATCCATTCATCTCACCACCCCCAACCCTTCACAATGTGTCCCTCCCATCCATCCCATCCCTCCCTCTTATCCATTCATCTCACCACCCCCAACCCTTCACAATGTGTCCCTCCCATCCATCCCATCCATCCATCCCATCCTTCCCTCCCATCCATTCATCTCACCACCCCCAACCTTTCACAATGTGTTCCTCCCATTCCTCCCATCCCTCCCATCCATCCATCCCTCCCTCCCATCCATTCATCTTACCACCCCCAACCCTTCACAATGTGTCCCTCCCATCCATCTCATCCATCCCATCCCTCCCTCTCATCCATCCCATCCCTCCCTCCCATCCATCCCATCCATCCCATCCCTCCCTCTCATCCATTCCATCCATCCCATCCCTCCCTCCCTTCCATCCATTCATCTCACCACCCCCCACCCTTCACAATGTGTCCCTCCCATCCATCCTATCCGTCCCATCCCTCCCATCCATCCCATCCATCCCTCCCTTCCATCCATTCATCTCACCACCCCCAACCCTTCACAATGTGTCCCTCCCATCCATCCCATCCATCCATCCATCCCATCCCTCCCTTCCATCCATTCATCTCACCACCCCCAACCCTTCACAATGTGTCCCTCCCATCCATCCCATCCATCCCTCCCATCCATCCCATCCATCCATCCATCCATCCCTCCCATCCATTCATCGCATCACCCCCAACACTTCACAAGGTGTCCCTCCCATCCATCCCATCCCTCCTATCCATCCCATCCCATCCATCCATCCCTCCCTCCTATCCATTCATCTCACCACCCCCAACCATTCACAATGTGTCCCTCCCATCCCTCCCATCCCATCCATCCCATCCCTCCCTCCCATCCATCCCATCCATCCATCCCTCCCTTCCATCCATTCATCTCACCACCCCCAACACTTCACAATGTGTCCCTCCCATCCATCCCATCCATCCCATCCCTCCCTCCCATCCATTCATCTCACCACCCCCAACCTTTCACAATGTGTCCCTCCCATCCATCCCATCCATCCCATCCATCCCTCCCATCCATCCCATCCATCCCTCCCTCCCATCCATTCATCTCACCACCCCCAACCCTTCACAATGTGTCCCTCCCATCCATCCCATTCCTCCCTCCCATCCATCCCATCCATCCATCCCTCCCTTCCATCCATTCATCTCACCACCCCAACCCTTCACAATGTGTCCCTCCCATCCATCCCATCCCTCCCTCCCTCCCATCCATCCCATCCATCCCATCCCTCCCTATCATCCATTCATCTCACCACCTCCAACCCTTCACAATGTGTTCCTCCCATCCATCCCATCCCTCCCTCCCATCTATTCATCTCACCACCCCCAACCATTCACAATGTGTCCCTCCCATCCATCCCATCCATCCCATCCCTCCCTCCCATCCATTCTTCTCACCACCCCCAACCATTCACAATGTGTCCCTCCCATCCATCCCATCCCTCCCTCCCATCCATTCATCTCACCACCTCCAACCCTTCACAATGTGTCCCTCCCATCCATCCCATCCATCCCATCCCTCCCTCCCATCCATTCATCTCACCACCTCCAACCCTTCACAATGTGTCCCTCCCATCCATCCCATCCCTCCCCCTCCCATCTATTCATCTCACCACCCCCAACCATTCACAATGTGTCCCTCCCATCCATCCCATCCCTCCCTCCCATCCATTCATCTCACCAACCCCAACCATTCACAATGTGTCCTTCCCATCCATCCCATCCATCCCATCCCTCCCTCCCATCCATTCATCTCACCACCTCCAACCCTTCACAATGTGTCCCTCCCATCCATCCCATCCATCCCATCCCTCCCTCCCATCCATTCATCTCACCACCTCCAACCCTTCACAATGTGTCCCTCCCATCCATCCCATCCATCCCATCCCTCCCTCCCATCCATTCATCTCACCACCTCCAACCCTTCACAATGTGTCCCTCCCATCCATCCCATCCATCCCATCCCTCCCTCCCATCCATTCATCTCACCACCTCCAACCCTTCACAATGTGTCCCTCCCATCCATCCCATCCATCCCATCCCTCCCTCCCATCTATTCATCTCACCACCCCCAACCATTCACAATGTGTCCCTCCCATCCCTCCCTCCCATCCATTCATCTCACCACCCCCAACCATTCACAATGTGTCCCTCCCATCCATCCCATCCCTCCCTCCCATCCATTCATCTCACCACCTCCAACCCTTCACAATGTGTCCCTCCCATCCATCCCATCCATCCCATCCCTCCCTCCCATCCATTCATCTCACCACCTCCAACCCTTCACAATGTGTCCCTCTCATCCATCCCATCCATCCATCCCTCCCATCCATCCCATCCATCCATCCCTCCCTCCCTCCCATCCATCCCATCCATCCCACCCCTCCCTCCCATCCATTCATCTCACCACCCCCAACCCTTCACAATGTGTCCCTCCCATCCATCCCATCCATCCCATCCATCCATCCATCGCATCCATCCCATCCATCCCTCCCTCCCTCCCTCCCATCCATTCATCTCACCACCCCCAACCCTTCACAATGTGTCCCTCCCATCCCTCCCTCCCATCCATTCATCTCACCACCCCCAACCCTTCACAATGTGTCCCTCCCATCCATCCCATCCATCCCTCCCATCCATTCATCTCACCACCCCCAACCATTCACAATGTGTCCCTCCCATCCATCCCATCTATCCCATCCCTCCCTCCCATCCATTCATCTCACCACCCCCAACCCTTCACAATGTGTCCCTCTCATCTATCCCATCCCATCCATCCCATCCCTCCCTCCCTCCCATCCATTCATCTCACTACCCCCAAACTTTCACAATGTGTCCCTCCCATCCATCCCATCCATCCCATCCATCCCTCCCAACCATCCCATCCCATCCATCCCTCCCTCCCATCCATTCATCTCACCACCCCAACCCTTCACAATGTGTCCCTACCATCCATCCCATCCCTCCCTCCCATCCATCCCATTCCTCCCTCCCATCCCTCCCATCCATCCATCCTTCCCTCGCCCCCATTCGTCTCACCACCCCCAACCCTTCACAATGTGTCCCTCCCATCCCTCCCTCCCTTCCATCCCATCCATCCCTCCCATCCATCCCATCCATCCATCCCTCCCATCCATTCATCTCACCACCCCCAAGCCATCACAATGTGTCCCTCCCATCCATTCATCTCATCCATCCATCCCATCCCTCCCATCCATCCCATCCATCCCATCCCTCCCTCCCATCCATCCATCCCTCCCTTCCATCCATTCATCTCACCACCCCCAACCTTTCACAATGTGCCCCTCCCATCCATCCCTCCCATCCATCCCATCCATCCATCCCTCCCATCCATTCATAACACCACCCCCAACCCTTCACAATGTGTCCCTCCCATGCATCCTATCCATCCATCCCATCCCTCCCTCTCATCGATCCCATCCCTCCATCCCTCCCATCCATTCATCTCACCACCCCAACCCTTCACAATGTGTCCCTCCCATCCATTCATCTCATCCATCCCATCCATCCCATCCCTCCCATCCATCCCATCCATCCATCTCTCCCTTCCATCCATTCATCTCACCACCCCCAACCCTTCACAATGTGTCCTTCCCATCCAACCCATCCATCCCTCCCATCCATTCATCTCACCACCCCCAACCCTTCACAATGTGCCCCTCCCATCCATCCCTCCCATCCATCCCATCCATCCATCCCTCCCATCCATTCATCTCACCACCACCAACCCTTCACAATGTGTCCCTCCCATCCATCTCATCCCTCCCTCCCATCCATCCCATCCATTCATCCCTCCCTCCCATCCATTCATCTCACCACCCCGAACCTTTCACAATGTGTCCCTCCCATCCCTCCCATCCATCCCATCCATCCATCCATTCTCCCTCCCATCCATTCATCTCACCAACCCCATCCCTTCCATCCCTTCCATCCCTCCCATCCATTCATCCATCCATCCATCCATCCCTCCCTCCCATCCATTCATCTCACCACCCTCAACACTTCACAATGTGTCCCTCCCATCCATCCCATCCATCCCATTCCTCCCATCCATCCCATCCATCCATCCCTCCCTCCCATCCATTCATCTTACCTCCCCCAACCCTTCACAATGTGTCCCTCCCATCCCTCCCTTCGCTCCTGTCCATCCCTCCCATCCATCCCATCCATCCCATCCCTCCCTCCCATCTATTCATCTCACCACCCCCAACCCTTCACAATGTGTCCCTCCCATCCATCCCATCCATTCCATCCATCCCTCCCTCCCATCCATTCATCTCACCACCCCCAACCCTTCACAATGTGTCCCTCCCTCCCATCCATCCCTCCCATCCATCCCATCCATCCATCCCTCCCTCCCATCCATTCATCTCACCTCCCCCAACCCTTCACAGTGTGTCCCTCCCATCCATCCCATCCCTCCCTCCCATCCATTCATCTCACCACCCCCAACCTTTCACAATGTGTCCCTCCCATCCATCCCTCCCCTCCATTTCATCCATCCCATCCCTCCCATCCATCCCATCCCTCCCTCCCATCCATTCATCTCACCACCCCAAACCCTTCACAATGTGTCCCTCCCATCCATCCCATCCCTCCCTCTTATCCATTCATCTCACCACCCCCAACCCTTCACAATGTGTCCCTCCCATCCATCCATCCATCCCATCCCTCCCTACCATCCATCCCTTTCTCCCATCCATTCATCTCACCACCCCCAACCTTTCACAATGTGCCCCTCCCATCCATCCCTTTCTCCCATCCATTCATCTCACCACCCCCAACCTTTCACAATGTGCCCCTCCCATCCATCCCTTTCTCCCATCCATTCATCTCACCACCCCCAACCTTTCACAATGTGTCCCTCCCATCCATCCCATCCATCCCATCCATCCCTTTCTCCCATCCATTCATCTCACCACCCCCAACCTTTCACAATGTGCCCCTCCCATCCATCCCATCCATCCCTCCCATCCATCCCATCCATCCATCCCTCCCATCCATTCATCTCACCACACCCAACCCTTCACAATGTGTCCATCCATCCCATCCCTCCCATCCATCCCATCCATCCCTCCCATCCATCCCATCCCTCCCTCCCATCCATTCATCTCACCACCCCCAACCCTTCACAATGTGTCCCTCCCATCCATCCCATCCCTCCCTCTTATCCATTCATCTCACCACCCCCAACCTTTCACAATGTGTCCCTCCCATTCCTCCCATCCCTCCCATCCATCCATCCCTCCCTCCCATCCATTCATCTCACCACCCCCAACCTTTCACAATGTGTCCCTCCCATCCATCCCATCCATCCCATCCCTCCCTCCCATCCATCCCATCCATCCCTCCCATCCATCCCATCCCTCCCTCCCATCCATTCATCTCACCACCCCCAACCCTTCACAATGTGTCCCTCCCATCCATCTCATCCATCCCATCCCTCCCTCTCATCCATCCCATCCGTCCCATCCCTCCCTCCCATCCATCCCATCCATCCCATCCCTCCCTCTCATCTATTCCATCCATCCCATCCCTCCCTCCCTTCCATCCATTCATCTCACCACCCCCCACCCTTCACAATGTGTCCCTCCCATCCATTCCATCCCTCCCATCCATCCCATCCATCCCATCCCTCCCATCCATCCCATCCATCCCTCCCTTCCATCCATTCATCTCACCACCCCCAACCCTTCACAATGTGTCCCTCCCATCCATCCCATCCATCCATCCCATCCCTCCCTTCCATCCATTCACCTCACCACCCCCAACCCTTCACAATGTGTCCCATCCATCCCTCCCATCCATCCCATCCATCCATCCATCCATCCCTGCCATCCATTCATCTCACCACCCCCAACCCTTCACAAGGTGTCCCTCCCATCCATCCCATCCCTCCTATCCATCCCATCCCATCCATCCATCCCTCCCTCCTATCCATTCATCTCACCACCCCAACCATTCACAATGTGTCCCTCCCATCCCTCCCATCCCATCCATCCCATCCCTCCCTCCCATCCATCCCATCCATCCCTCCCTTCCATCCATTCATCTCACCACCCCCAACCCTTCACAATGTGTCCCTCCCATCCATCCCATCCATCCCATCCATCCCATCCCTCCCTCCCTCCCATCCATTCCATCCATCCATCCCTCCCTCCCATCCATTCATCTCACCACCCCCAACCTTTCACAATGTGTCCCTCCCATCCATCCCATCCCTCCCATCCATCCCATCCATCCCATCCATCCCTCCCATCCATCCCATCCCATCCATCCCTCCCTCCCATCCATTCATATCACCACCCCCAACCCTTCACAATGTGTCCCTCCCATCCATCCCATTCCTCCATCCCATCCATCCCATCCATCCATCCCTCCCTTCCATCCATTCATCTCACCACCCCAACCCTTCACAATGTGTCCCTCCCATCCATCCCTCCCATCCATCCCATCCATCCCATCCCTCCCTCCCATCCATTCATCTCACCACCCCCAACCCTTCACAATGTGCCCCTCCCATCCATCCATCCCTCCCATCCATCCCATCCATTCATCTTACCACCCCCAACCCTTCACAATGTGTCCCTCCCATCCATCCCATCCATCCCATCCCTCCCTCTCATCCGTCCCATCCATCCCATCCCTCCCTCTCATCCATCCCATCCATCCCATCCCTCCCTCCCTCCCTCCCTTCCATCCATTCATCTCACCACCCCCAACCCTTCACAATGTGTCCCTCCCATCCATCCCATCCATCCCTCCCATCCATTCATCTCACCACCCCCAACCTTTAACAATTTGTCCCTCCCATCCCTCCCATCCATCCCATCCCTCCCTCCCATCCATTCATCTCCCTCCTATCCATCCATCCCTCCCTTCCATCCATTCATCGCACCACCCCCAACCCTTCACAATGTGTCCCTCCCATCCATCCCATCCATCCATCCCATCCCTCCCATCCATTCATCTTACCACCCCCAACTTTTCACAATGTGTCCCTCCCATCCCTCCCATCCATCCCATCCCTCCCTCCCATCCATTCATCTCACCACCCCCAACCCTGCACAATGTGTCCCTCCCAACCATCCCATCTATCCCATTCCTCCCTCCCATCCATCCCATCCATCCCATCCATTCATCTCACCACCCCCAACCCTTCACAATGTGTCCCTCTCATCCATCCCATCCATCCCAATCCCATCCATCCCATCCCTCCGTCCCTCCCTTCCATCCATTCATCTCACCACCCCCCAACCTTTCACAATGTGCACCTCCCATCCATCCCTCCCATCCATCCCATCCATCCCATCCATTTATCTCACCATCCCCAACCCTTCACAATGTGTCTCTCCCATCCATCCCATCCATCCCATCCATCCCATCCCATCCCTCCCTCCCATCCATTCATCTCACCACCCCCAACCCTTCACAAGGTGTCCCTCCCATCCATCCCATCCATCCCATCCCTCCCTCCCATCCATTCATCTCACCACCCGCAACCATTCACAATGTGTCCCTCCCATCCATCCCATCCATCCCATCCCTCCCTCCCATCCATTCATCTCACCACTCCCATCCATCCATTCATCCCATCCATCCCATCCCTCCCTCCCATCCATTCATCTCACCACCCCCAACCTTTCACAATGTGTCCCTCCCATCCATCCCATCCCTCCCATCCTTCCCATCCCTCCCATCCATCCCATCCATCCCATCCCTCCCTCCCATCCATTCATCTCACCACCCCCAACCCTTCACAATGTGTCCCTCCCATCCATCCCATCCCTCCCATCCATCCATCCATCCCTCCCTCCCTCCCTCCCATCCATTCATCTCACCACCCCCAACTCTTCTCAATGTGTCCCTCCCATCCATCCCTTCCCTCCCATCCATCCTATCCATCCATCTCATCCCTTCCTCCCATCCATTCATCTCACCACCCCCAACCCTTCACAATGTGTCCCTTCAATCCATCCCATCCATCCATCCATCCATCCATCCCATCCATTTATCTCACCACCCCAACCCTTCACAATGTCTCCCTCCCATCCATCCCATCCCTCCCATCCATCCCATCCCATCCCTTCCCATCCATTCATCTCACCACCCCCAACCCTTCACAATGTGTCCCTCCCATCCATCCCATCCCTCCCTCCCATCCATCCCATCCATTCATCTCACCACCCCAACCCTTCACAATGTGTCCCTCCCATCCATCCCATCCATCCTATCCCTCCCTCCCATCCATTCATCTCACCACCCCCAACCTTTCACAATGTGTCCCTCCCATCCATCCCATCCCTCCCTCCCATCCATTCATCTCACCACCCCCAACCCTTCACAATGTGCCCCTCCCATCCCTCCCATCCATCCCATCCATCCCTCCCTCCCATCCATTCATCTCACCACCCCCAACCCTTCACAATGTGTCCCTCCCATCCATCCCATCCATCCCTCCCTCCCATCCATTCATCTCACCACCCCCAACCTTTCACAATGTGTCTCTCCCATCCATCCCATCCCTCCCATCCATCCCTCCCATCCCTCCCATCCCTCCCTCCCATCCATTCATCTCACCACCCCCAACCCTTCATAATGTGCCCCTCCCATCCATCCCTCCCATCCATCCATCCCTCCCATCCATTCATCTCACCACCCCAACCCATCACATTGGGTCCCTCCCATCCATCCCATCCATCCCATCCCATCCATTCATCTCACCACCCCCAACCTTTCACAATGTGTCCCTCCCATCCATCCCATCCCTCCCTCCCATCCATTCATCTCACCACCCCCAACCCTTCACAATGTGTCCCTCCCATCCATCCCATCCATCCCATTCCTCCCTCCCACCCATCCCATCCATCCATTCATCTCACCACCCCCAACCCATCACAATGTGTCCCTCCCATCCATCCCATCCATCCCATCCCTGCCTCCCATCCATCCCTCCCTCCCATCCATTCATCTCACCACCCCCAACCTTTCACAATGTGTCCCTCCCATCCATCCCATCCATCCCATTCCTCCCTCCCATCCATCCATTCCTCACTTCCATCCATTCATCTCACCACCCCCAACCCTTCACAATGTGTCCCTCCCATCCATCCCTCCCATCCATCCCATCCCATCCCTTCCCATCCATTCATCTCACCACCCCCAACCCTTTACAATGTGTCCCTCCCATCCATCCCATCCCTCCCTCCCATCCATCCCATCCATTCATCTCACCACCCCAACCCATCACATTGGGTCCCTCCCATCCATCCCATCCATCCCATCCCATCCATTCATCTCACCACCCCCAACCCTTCACAATGTGCCCCTCCCATCCCTCCCATCCATCCCATCCATCCATCCCATCCATCCCTCCCTTCCATCCATTCATCTCACCACCCCCAACCCTTCACAATGTGTCCCTCCCATCCATCCCATCCATCCCATTCCTCCCTCCCATCCATCCCATCCATCCATTCATCTCACCACCCCCAACTTTTCACAATGTGTCCCTCCCATCCATCCCATCCATCCCATCCCTGCCTCCCATCCATCCCTCCCTCCCATCCATTCATCTCACCACCCCCAACCCTTCACAATGTGTCCCTCCCATCCATCCCATCCATCCCATTCCTCCCTCCCATCCATCCATCCCTCCCTTCCATCCATTCATCTCACCACCCCCAAGCCTTCACAATGTGTCCCGCCCATCCATCACATCCATCCATCCATCCATCCATCCATTCATCCCATCCATCCCTCCCTCCCATCCATCCCATCCATCCATCCCTCCCTTCCATCCATTCATCTCACCACCCCCAAGCCTTCACAATGTGTCCCTCCCATCCATCACATCCATCCATCCATCCATCCATTCATCCCATCCATCCCTCCCTCCCATCCCATCCCTCCCTCCCATCCATCCCATCCATCCATCCCTCCCTCCCATCCATTCATCTCACCACCCCCAACCCTTCACAATGTGTCCCTCCCATCCATCCCATCAATCCCATCCCTCCCTCCCTCCCATCCATTCATATCACGACCCCCAACCCTTCACAATGTGTCCCTCCCATCCATCCCTCCCTTCCATCCTTCCCATCCATTCATCTCACCACCCCCAACCCTTCACAATGTGTCCCTCCCATCCATCCCATCCATCCCATCCCTCCCATCCATCCCATCCATCCATCCCTCCCTCCCTCCCATCCATTCATCTCACCACCCCCAACCCTTTACAATCTGTCCCTCCCATCCCTCCCATCCATCCCATCCCATCCCTTCCCATCCATTCATCTCACCACCCCCAACCCTTCAAAATGTGTCCCTCCCATCCATCCCATCCATTCATCTCACCACCCCCAACCCTTCACAATGTGTCCCTCCCATCCATCCCATCCCTCCCTCCCATCCATTTATCTCACCACCCCCAACCCTTCACGATGTGTCCATCCCATCCATCCCTCCCATCCATCCCATCCCTCCCTCCCATCCATTCATCTCACCTCCCCCAACCCTTCACAATGTGCCCCTCCCATCCATCCCATCCATCCCATCCCTCCCTCCCATCCATTCATCTCACCACCCCCAACCCTTCACAATGTGTCCCTCCCATCCATCCCATCCATCCCATCCCTCCCTCCCATCCATTCATCTCACCACCCCCAACCCTTCACAATGTGTCCATCCCTCCCATCCATCCCATCCATCCCATCCCTCCCTCCCATCCATTCATCTCACCACCCCCAACCCTTCACAATGTGTCCATCCCATCCCTCCCATCCATCCCATCCATCCCATCCATCCCATTCCTCCCTCCCATCCATTCATCTCACCACTCCCAACCCTTCACAATGTGTTCCCCCCATCCATCCCATCCATCCTATCCCTCCCATCCATCCCTCCCATCCGTTCATCTCACCACCCCCAACCCTTCACAATGTGTCCCTCTCATCCATCCCATCCCTCCCATCCATCCCATCCATCCTATCCCTCCCTCCCATCCAGTCATCCCACCACCCCCAACCCTTCACAATGTGTCCCTCCCATCCATCCCATCCCTCCCTCCCATCCATTCATCTCACCACCCCCAACCTTTCACAATGTGTCCCTCTCATCCATCCCATCCCTCCCATCCATCCCATCCATCCTATCCCTCCCTCCCATCCAGTCATCTCACCACCCCCAACCTTTCACAATGTGTCCCTCTCATCCCTCCCATCCCTCCCATCCATCCATCCATCCCATCCCTCCCATCCGTTCATCTCACTACCCCCAACCCTTCACAATGTGTCCATCCCATCCATCCCATCCATCCATCCATCCCATCCATCCCTCCCATCCATTCATCTCACCACCCCCAACCTTTCACAATGTGTCCCTCCTATCCATCCCATCCCTCCCATCCATCCCATCCATCCCATCCCTCCCTCCCATCCATTCATCTCACCACCCCCAACCCTTCACAATGTGTCCATCCCATCCATCCCATCCCTCCCTCCCATCCATTCATCTCACCACCCCCAACCTTTTCACAATGTGTCCCTCCTATCCATCCCATCCCTCCCATCCACCCCATCCATCCATCTATCCCATCCCTCCCATCCATCCCTTCCCTCCCTCCCATCCATTCATCTCACCACCCCCAACCCTTCACAATGTGTCCCTCCCATCCATTCCATCCATCCCATCCATCCATCCCTCCCTCCCATCCATCCCATCCATTCATCTCACCACCCCCAACCATTCACAATGTGTCCATCCATCCCATCCCTCCCTCCCATCCATTCATCTCACCACCCCCAACCTTTCACAATGTGTCCCTCCCATCCATCCCATCCATCCATCCATCCATCCCATCCATCCCTCCCTCCCTCCCATCCATCCCATCCATCCCATCCCTCCCTCCCATCCATTCATCTCACCACCCCCAACCCTTCACAATGTGTCCATCCCATCCATCCCATCCATCCCATCCCATCCATCCCATCCCTCCCTCCCATCCATTCATCTCACCACCCCCAACCTTTCACAATGTGTCCCTCCCATCCATCCCATCCCTCCCATCCACCCCATCCATCCATCCATCCCATCCCTCCCATCCATCCCATCCCTCCCTCTCATCCATTCATCTCACCACCCCCAACCCTTCACAATGTGTCCCTCCCATCCATCCCATCACTCCCATCCCTCCCATCCATCCATCTATCCCATCCATCCATCCATCCCATCTATCCCTCCTTCCCATCCAGTCATCTCACCACCCCCAACCCTTCACAATGTGTCCCTCCCATCCATCCCATCCATCCATTCATCTCACCACCTCCAACCCTTCACAATGTGTCCATCCCATCCATCCATCCCTCCCTCCCTCCCATCCATTCATCCCTCCCATCCATCCATCTATCCCATCCATCCATCCATCCCATCCATCCCATCTATCCCTCCCTCCCATCCATTAATCTCACCACCCCCAACCATTCACAATGTGTCCCTCCCATCCATCCCATCCCTCCCTCCCATCCATTCATCTCACCACCCCCAACCATTCACAATGTGTCCCTCCCATCCCTCCCATCCATCCCATCCCTCCCTCCCATCCATTCATCTCACCAACCCCAACCCTTCACAATGTGTCCCTCCCATCCATCCCATCCATCCCATTCCTCCCTCCCATCCATCCCATCCATCCCATCCATTTATCTCACCATCCCCAACCCTTCACAATGTGTCTCTCCCATCCATCCCATCCACCCCATCCATCCATCCATCCCATCCCTCCCTCCCATCCATTCATCTCACCACCCCCAACCTTTCACAATGTGTCCCTCCCATCCCTCCCATCCATCCCATCCCTCCCTCCCATCCATTCATCTCACCAACCCCAACCCTTCACAATGTGTCCCTCCCATCCATCCCATCCATCCCATTCCTCCCTCCCATCCATCCCATCCATCCCATCCATTTATCTCACCATCCCCAACCCTTCACAATGTGTCTCTCCCATCCATCCCATCCACCCCATCCATCCATCCATCCCATCCCTCCCATCCATCCCATCCCTCCCTCCCATCCATTCATCTCACCACCCCCAACCCTTCACAATGTGTCCCTACCATCCCTCCCATCCATCCATCTATCCCATCCATCCATCCATCCATCCCATCTATCCCTCCTTCCCATCCAGTCATCTCACCACCCCCAACCCTTCACAATGTGTCCCTCCCATCCATCCCATCCATCCATTCATCTCACCACCTCCAACCCTTCACAATGTGTCCATCCCATCCATCCATCCCTCCCTCCCTCCCTCCCATCCATTCATCCCTCCCATCCATCCATCTATCCCATCCATCCATCCATCCCATCCATCCCATCTATCCGTCCCTCCCATCCATTCATCTCACCACCCCCAACCATTCACAATGTGTCCCTCCCATCCATCCCATCCCTCCCTCCCATCCATTCATCTCACCACCCCCAACCATTCACAATGTGTCCCTCCCATCCATCCTATCCATCCCATCCATCCATCCATCCATCCCATCCCTCCCTCCCATCCATTCATCTCACCACCCCCAACCTTTCACAATGTGTCCCTCCCATCCCTCCCATCCATCCCATCCCTCCCTCCCATCCATTCATCTCACCAACCCCAACCCTTCACAATGTGTCCCTCCCATCCATCCCATCCATCCCATTCCTCCCTCCCATCCATCCCATCCATCCCATCCCTCCCTCTCATCCATTCATCTCACCATCCCCAACCCTTCACAATGTGTCTCTCCCATCCATCCCATCCATCCCATCCATCTCATCCCTCCCTCCCATCCATTCATCTCACCACCCCAACCCTTCACAATGTGTCCCTCCCATCCATCCCATCCATCCCATCCATCCCATCCCTCCCTCCCATCCATTCATCTCACCACCCCCAACCATTCACAATGTGTCCCTCCCATCCATCCCATCCCTCCCTCCCATCCATTCATCTCACCACTCCCATCCATCCATTCATCCCATCCATCCCATCCATCCCATCCCTCCCTCCCATCCATTCATCTCACCACCCCCAACCTTTCACAATGTGTCCCTCCCATCCATCCCATCCCTCCCATCCATCCCATCCCTCCCATCCATCCCATCCATCCCATCCCTCCCTCCCATCCATTCATCTCACCACCCCCAACCCTTCACAATGTGTCCCTCCCATCCATCCCATCCCTCCCATCCATCCTATCCATCCATCCCATCCCTCCCTCCCATCCATTCATCTCACCACCCCCAACCCTTCACAATGTGTCCCTTCAATCCATCCCATCCATCCATCCATCCCATCCATTCATCTCACCACCCCAACCCTTCACAATGTGTCCCTCCCATCCATCCCATCCCTTCCCATCCATTCATCTCACCACCCCCAACCCTTCACAATGTGTCCCTCCCATCCCTCCCTCCCATCCATCCCATCCATTCATCTCACCACCCCAACCCTTCACAATGTGTCCCTCCCATCCATCCCATCCATCCCATCCCTCCCTCCCATCCATTCATTTCACCACCCCCAACCTTTCACAATGTGTCCCTCCCATCCATCCCATCCCTCCCATCCATTCATCTCACCACCCCCAACCCTTCACAATGTGCCCCTCCCATCCCTCCCATCCATCCCATCCATCCATCCCATCCATCCCTCCCTCCCATCCATTCATCTCACCACCCCCAACATTTCACAATGTGTCCCTCCCATCCCATCCATCCCATTAATCCCTCCCATCCATCCCATCCCATCCATCCCTCCCTCCCATCCATTCATCTCACCACCCCAACCCTTCACAATGTGTCCCTCCCATCCATCCCATCCATCCCTCCCTCCCTCCCATCCATTCATCTCACCACCCCCAACCTTTCACAATGTGTCCCTCCCATCCATCCCATCCATCCCATCCCTCCCTCCCATCCATTCATCTCACCACCCCCAACCTTTCACAATGTGTCCCTCCCATCCATCCCATCCCTCCCTCCCATCCATTCATCTCACCACCCCCAACTCTTTACAATGTGTCCCTCCCATCCATCCCATTCCTCCCTCCCATCCATCCCATCCATCCATCCCTCCCTTCCATCCATTCATCTCACCACCCCCAACCCTTCACAATGTGTCCCTCCCATCCATCCCATCCATCCCATCCCTCCCTCCCATCCATTCATCTCACCACCCCCAACCCTTCACAATGTGCCCCTCCCATCCATCCCTCCCATCCATCCCATCCATCCATCCCTTCCATCCATTCATCTCACCACCCCCAACTCTTCACAATGTGCCCCTCCCATCCATCCCATCCATCCATCCCATCCCTCCCTCCCATCCATTCATCTCACCACCCCCAACCCTTCACAATGTGTCCCGTCAATCCATCCCATCCATCCATCCATCCCATCCATTCATCTCACCACCCCAACCCTTCACAATGTGTCCCTCCCATCCATCCCATCCCTCCCATCCATCCCATCCATCCCATCCCATCCCTTCCCATCCATTCATCTCACCAACCCCAACCCTTCACAATGTGTCCCTCCCATCCATCCCATCCCTCCCATCCCTCCCTCCCATCCATCCCATCCATTCATCTCACCACCCCAACCCATCACAATGTGTCCCTCCCATCCATCCCATCCCTCCCTCCCATCCATTCATCTCACCACCCCCAACCCTTCACAATGTGCCCCTCCCATCCCTCCCATCCATCCCTCCCTTCCATCCATTCATCTCACCACCCCCAACCCTTCACAATGTGTCCCTCCCATCCATCACATTCCTCCCTCCCATCCATCCCATCCATCCCATCCATTCATCTCACCACCCCCAACCCTTCACAATGTGTCCCTCCCATCCATCCCATCCATCCCATCCCTGCCTCCCATCCATCCCATCCATCCATCCCTCCCTCCCATCCATTCATCTCACCACCCCCAACCTTTCACAATGTGTCCCTCCCATCCCATCCATCCCATTAATCCCTCCCATCCATCCCATCCATCCCTCCCTCCCATCCATTCATCTCACCACCCCCAACCCTTCACAATGTGTCCCTCCCATCCATCCCATCCATCCCATTCCTCCCTCCCATCCATCCATCCCTCCCTTCCATCCATTCATCTCACCACCCCCAACCCTTCACAATGTGCCCCTCCCATCCATCCCTCCCATCCATCCCATCCATCCATCCCTTCTATCCATTCATCTCACCACCCCCAACCCTTCACAATGTGTCCCTCCCATCCATCCCATCCATCCCATTCCTCCCTCCCATCCATCCATCCCTCCCTTCCATCCATTCATCTCACCACCCCCAACCCTTCACAATGTGTCCCTCCCATCCATCACATCCATCCATCCATCCATCCATCCATCCATCCATCCTTTCATCCCATCCATCCCTCCCTCCCATCCATCCCATCCATCCATCCCTCCCTTCCATCCATTCATCTCACCACCCCCAACCCTTCACAATGTGTCCCTCCCATCCATCCCATCCATCCATCCATCCCATCCATCCCTCCCATCCATTCATCTCACCACCCCCAACTCTTCACAATGTGTCCCTCCCATCCATCCCATCCATCCCATCCATCCATCCCTCCCTCCCATCCATTCATCTCACCACCCCCAACCCTTCACAATGTGTCCCTCCCATCCATCCCATCCATCCATCCATCCCATCCCTCCCTCCCATCCATTCATCTCACCACCCCCAACCCTTCACAATGTGTTCCTCCCATCCATCCCATCCATCCCTCCCATCCATCCCATCCCTCCCTCCCATCCATTCATCTCACCACCCCCAACCCTTCACAATGTGTCCCTCCCATCCCTCCCTCCCATCCATTCATCTCACCACCCCCAACCCTTCACAATGTGTCCCTCCCATCCATCCCATCAATCCCATCCCTCCCTCCCTCCCATCCATTCATCTCACCACCCCCAACCCTTCACAATGTGTCCCTCCCATCCATCCCATCCATCCATCCATCCATCCCTCCCTCCCATCCATCCTTCCCATCCATTCATCTCACCACCCCCAACCCTTCACAATGTGTCCCTCCCATCCATCCCATCCATCCCATCCTTCCCATCCATCCCATCCATCCATCCCTCCCTCCCATCCATTCATCTCACCACCCCCAACCCTTTACAATCTGTCCCTCCCATCCATCCCATCCATCCCATCCCATCCCTTCCCATCCCATCCATTCATCTCACCACCCCCAACCCTTCAAAATGTGTCCCTCCCATCCATCCCATCCATTCATTTCACCACCCCCAACCCTTCACAATGTGTCCCTCCCATCCATCCCATCCATCCCATCCCTCCCTCCCATCCATTCATCTCACCACCCCCAACCCTTCACGATGTGTCCATCCCATCCATCCCATCCCTCCCTCCCATCCATTCATCTCACCTCCCCCAACCCTTCGCAATGTGTCCCTCCCATCCATCCCATCCATCCATCCCATCCCTCCCTCCCATCCATTCATCTCACCACCCCCAACCCTTCACAATGTGTCCCTCCCATCCATCCCATCCCTCCCTCCCATCCATTCATCTCACCACCCCCAACCCTTCACAATGTGTCCATCCCTCCCATCCATCCCATCCCATCCATCCCATCCCTCCCTCCCATCCATTCATCTCACCACCCCCAACCCTTCACAATGTGTCCATCCCATCCCTCCCATCCATCCCATCCATCCCATTCCTCCCTCCCATCCATTCATCTCACCACCCCCAACCCTTCACAATGTGTTCCCCCATCCATCCCATCCATCCCATCCCTCCCATCCATCCCTCCCATCCATTCATCTCACCACCCCCAACCCTTCACAATGTGTCCCTCCCATCCATCCCATCCGTCCCATCCATCCCATCCATCCCATCCCTCCCTCCCATCCATTCATCTCACCACCCCCAACCTTTCACAATGTGTCCCTCTCATCCATACCATCCCTCCCATCCATCCCATCCATCCTATCCCTCCCTCCCATCCAGTCATCCCACCACCCCCAACCCTTCACAATGTGTCCATCCCATCCATCCATTCATCCATCCCATCCCTCTCTCCCATCCATTCAACTCACCACTCCCAACCTTTCACAATGTGTCCCTCTCATACATCCCATCCCTCCCATCCATCCCATCCATCCTATCCCTCCCTCCCATCCAGTCATCTCACCACCCCCAACCTTTCACAATGTGTCCCTCCCATCCCTCCCATCCATCCATCCCATCCCTCCCATCCATTCATCTCACTACCCCCAACCCTTCACAATGTGTCCATCCCATCCATCCCATCCATCCATCCCATCCATCCCTCCCATCCATTCATCTCACCACCCCCAACCTTTCACAATGTGTCCCTCCTATCCATTCCATCCCTCCCATCCATCCCATCCATCCCATCCCTCCCTCCCATCCATTCATCTCACCACCCCCAAACCTTCACAATGTGTCCATCCCATCCATCCCATCCATCCCATCCCATCCATCCCATCCCTCCCTCCCATCCATTCATCTCACCACCCCCAACCTTTCACAATGTGTCCCTCCCATCCATCCCATCCCTCCCATCCACCCCATCCATCCATCCATCCATCCCTCCCATCCATCCCATCCCTCCCTCCCATCCATTCATCTCACCACCCCCAACCCTTCACAATGTGTCCCTCCCATCCATCCCATCCATCCATTCATCTCAACACCTCCAACCCTTCACAATGTGTCCATCCTATCCATCCATCCCTCCCTCCCTCCCATCCCTCCCATCCATCAATCTATCCCATCCATCCATCCATCCATCCCATCCATCCCATCTATCCCTCCCTCCCATCCATTCATCTCACCACCCCCAACCATTCACAATGTGTCCCTCCCATCCATCCCATCCCTCCCTCCCATCCATTCATCTCACCACCCCCAACCATTCACAATGTGTCCCTCCCATCCATCCCATCCATCCCTCCCATCCATTCATCTCACCACCCCCAACCCTTCACAATGTGTCCCTCCCATCCATCCCATCCATCCATCCATCCCATCCCTCCCTCCCATCCATTCATCTCACCACCCCCAACCTTTCACAATGTGTCCCTCCCATCCATCCCATCCCTCCCTCCCATCCATTCATCTCACCACCCCCAACCCTTCACAATGTGTCCCTCCCATCCATCCTATCCATCCCATTCATCCCTCCCATCCATCCCATCCATCCCATCCATTTATCTCACCATCCCCAACCCTTCACAATGTGTCTCTCCCATCCATCCCATCCATCCCATCCCTCCCTCCCATCCATTCATCTCACCACCCCCAACCCTTCACAATGTGTCCCTCCCATCCATCCCATCCATCCCATCCCTCCCTCCCATCCATTCATCTCACCACCCCCAACCATTCACAATGTGTCCCTCCCATCCATCCCATCCCTCCCTCCCATCCATTCATCTCACCACTCCCATCCATCCATTCATCCCATCCATCCCATCCATCCCATCCCTCCCTCCCATCCATTCATCTCACCACCCCCAACCTTTCACAATGTGTCCCTCCCATCCATCCCATCCCTCCCATCCTTCCTATCCCTCCCATCCATCCCATCCATCCCATCCCTCCCTCCCTCCCATCCATTCATCTCACCACCCCCAACCCTTCACAATGTGTCCCTCCCATCCATCCCATCCATCCCATCCCTCCCATCCATCCATCCCTCCCTCCCTCCCATCCATTCATCTCACCACCCCCAACTCTTCACAATGTGTCCCTCCCATCCATCCCATCCCTCCCATCCATCCTATCCATCCATCCATCCATCCATCCATCCCATCCATTCATCTCACCACCCCCAACCCTTCACAATGTGTCCCTCCCATCCATTCCTTCCCTCCCATCCATCCCATCCCATCCCTTCCCATCCATTCATCTCACCACCCCCAACCCTTCACAATGTGTCCCTCCCATCCCTCCCTCCCATCCATCCCATCCATTCATCTCACCACCCCAACCCTTCACAATGTGTCCCTCCCATTCATCCCATCCATCCCATCCCTCCCTCCCATCCATTCATCTCAGCACCCCCAACCTTTCACAATGTGTCCCTCCCATCCATCCCATCCCTCCCTCCCATCCATTCATCTCACCACCCCCAACCCTTCACAATGTGCCCCTCCCATCCCTCCCATCCATCCCATCCATCCATCCCATCTATCCCTCCCTCCCATCCATTCATCTCACCACCCCCAACCTTTCACAATGTGTCCCTCCCATCCCATCCATCCCATTAATCCCTCCCATCCATCCCATCCCATCCATCCATCCCTCCCATCCATTCATCTCACCACCCCCAACCTTTCACAATGTGTCCCTTCCATCCCATCCCTCCCATCTATCCCATCCATCCCATCCCTCCCTCCCATCCATTCATCTCACCACCCCCAACCTTTCACAATGTGTCCCTCCCATCCATCCCATCCCTCCCATACCTCCCTCCCATCCATTCATCTCACCACCCCCAACTCTTTACAATGTGTCCCTCCCATCCATCCCATTCCTCCCTCCCATCCATCCCATCCATCCATCCCTCCCTTCCATCCATTCATCTCACCACCCCCAACCCTTCACAATGTGTCCCTCCCATCCATCCCATCCATCCCATCCCTCCCTCCCATCCATTCATCTCACCACCCCCAACCCTTCACAATGTGCCCCTCCCATCCATCCCTCCCATCCATCCATCCCTTCCATCCATTCATCTCACCACCCCCAACTCTTCACAATGTGCCCTTCCCATCCATCCCATCCCTCCCATCCATCCCATCCATCCATCCCATCCCTCCCTCCCATCCATTCATCTCACCACCCCCAACCCTTCACAATGTGTCCCTTCAATCCATCCCATCCATCCATCCATCCCATCCATTCATCTCACCACCCCAACCCTTCACAATGTGTCCCTCCCATCCATCCCATCCCTCCCATCCATCCCATCCATCCCATCCCATCCCTTCCCATCCATTCATCTCAGCACCCCCAACCCTTCACAATGTGTCCCTCCCATCCATCCCATCCCTCCCATCCCTCCCTCCCATCCATCCCATCCATTCATCTCACCACCCCAACCCATCACAATGTGTCCCTCCCATCCATCCCATCCATCCCATCCCATCCATTCATCTCACCACCCCCAGCCTTTCACAATGTGTCCCTCCCATCCATCCCATCCATCCCATCCCTCCCTCCCATCCATTCATCTCACCACCCCCAACCCTTCACAATGTGCCCCTCCCATCCCTCCCATCCATCCCATCCATCCCTCCCTCCCATTCATTCATCTCACCACCCCCAACCTTTCACAATGTGTCCCTCCCATCCCATCCATCCCATTAATCCCTCCCATCCATCCCATCCCATCCATCCCTCCCTCCCATCCATTCATCTCACCACCCCCAACCCTTCACAATGTGTCCCTCCCATCCATCCCATCCATCCCTCCCTCCCTCCCATCCATTCATCTCACCACCCCCAACCTTTCACAATGTGTCCCTCCCATCCATCCCATCCCTCCCATCTATCCCATCCATCCCATCCCTCCCTCCCATCCATTCATCTCACCACCCCCAACCTTTCACAATGTGTCCCTCCCATCCATCCCATCCCTCCCATCCCTCCCTCCCATCCATTCATCTCACCACCCCCAACTCTTTACAATGTGTCCCTCCCATCCATCCCATTCCTCCCTCCCATCCATCCCATCCATCCATCCCTCCCTCCCATCCATTCATCTCACCACCCCCAACCCTTCACAATGTGCCCCTCCCATCCATCCCTCCCATCCATCCCATCCATCCATCCCTTCCATCCATTCATCTCACCACCCCCAACTCTTCACAATGTGCCCCTCCCATCCATCCCATCCATCCATCCCATCCCTCCCTCCCATCCATTCATCTCACCACCCCCAACCCTTCACAATGTGTCCCTTCAATCCACCCCATCCATCCATCCCATCCATTCATCTCACCACCCCAACCCTTCACAATGTGTCCCTCCCATCCATCCCATCCCTCCCATCCCATCCCTTCCCATCCATTCATCTCAGCACCCCCAACCCTTCACAATGTGTCCCTCCCATCCATCCCATCCCTCCCATCCCTCCCTCCCATCCATCCCATCCATTAATCTCACCACCCCAACCCATCACAATGTGTCCCTCCCATCCTTCCCATCCATCCCATCCCATCCATTCATCTCACCACCCCCAACCTTTCACAATGTGTCCCTCCCATCCATCCCATCCATCCCATCCCTCCCTCCCATCCATTCATCTCACCACCCCCAACCCTTCACAATGTGCCCCTCCCATCCATCCCATCCATCCATCCCATCCATCCCTCCCTTCCATCCATTCATCTCACCACCCCCAACCCTTCACAATGTGTCCCTCACATCCATCCCATTCCTCCCTCCCATCCATCCCATCCATCCATTCATCTCACCACCCCCAACCCTTTACAATGTGTCCCTCCCATCCATCCCATTCCTCCCTCCCATCCATCCCATCCATCCCATCCCTCCCTCCCATCCATTCATCTCACCACCCCCAACCCTTCACAATGTGCCCCTCCCATCCATCCCTCCCATCCATCCATCCCTTCCATCCATTCATCTCACCACCCCCAACTCTTCACAATGTGCCCTTCCCATCCATCCCATCCCTCCCATCCATCCCATCCATCCATCCCATCCCTCCCTCCCATCCATTCATCTCACCACCCCCAACCCTTCACAATGTGTCCCTTCAATCCATCCCATCCATCCATCCATCCCATCCATTCATCTCACCACCCCAACCCTTCACAATGTGTCCCTCCCATCCATCCCATCCCGCCCATCCATCCCATCCATCCCATCCCATCCCTTCCCATCCATTCATCTCAGCACCCCCAACCCTTCACAATGTGTTCCTCCCATCCATCCCATCCCTCCCATCCCTCCCTCCCATCCATCCCATCCATTCATCTCACCACCCCAACCCATCACAATGTGTCCTTCCCATCCATCCCATCCATCCCATCCCATCCATTCATCTCACCACCCCCAACCTTTCACAATGTGTCCCTCCCATCCATCCCATCCATCCCATCCCTCCCTCCCATCCATTCATCTCACCACCCCCAACCCTTCACAATGTGCCCCTCCCATCCCTCCCATCCATCCCATCCATCCATCCCATCTATCCCTCCCTCCCATTCATTCATCTCACCACCCCCAACCTTTCACAATGTGTCCCTCCCATCCCATCCATCCCATTAATCCCTCCCATCCATCCCATCCCATCCATCCCTCCCTCCCATCCATTCATCTCACCACCCCCAACCCTTCACAATGTGTCCCTCCCATCCATCCCATCCATCCCTCCCTCCCTCCCATCCATTCATCTCACCACCCCCAACCTTTCACAATGTGTCCCTCCCATCCATCCCATCCCTCCCATCTATCCCATCCATCCCATCCCTCCCTCCCATCCATTCATCTCACCCCCCCAACCTTTCACAATGTGTCCCTCCCATCCATCCCATCCCTCCCATCCCTCCCTCCCATCCATTCATCTCACCACCCCCAACTCTTTACAATGTGTCCCTCCCATCCATCCCATTCCTCCCTCCCATCCATCCCATCCATCCATCCCTCCCTCCCATCCATTCATCTCACCACCCCCAACCCTTCACAATGTGCCCCTCCCATGCATCCCTCCCATCCATCCCATCCATCCATCCCTTCCATCCATTCATCTCACCACCCCCAACTCTTCACAATGTGCCCCTCCCATCCATCCCATCCATCCATCCCATCCCTCCCTCCCATCCATTCATCTCACCACCCCCAACCCTTCACAATGTGTCCCTTCAATCCACCCCATCCATCCATCCCATCCATCCATCCCTCCCATCCATCCCATCCATCCCATCCCATCCCTTCCCATCCATTCATCTCAGCACCCCCAACCCTTCACAATGTGTCCCTCCCATCCATCCCATCCCTCCCATCCCTCCCTCCCATCCATCCCATCCATTCATCTCACCACCCCAACCCATCACAATGTGTCCCTCCCATCCTTCCCATCCATCCCATCCCATCCATTCATCTCACCACCACCAACCTTTAACAATGTGTCCCTCCCATCCATCCCATCCATCCCATCCCTCCCTCCCATCCATTCATCTCACCACCCCCAACCCTTCCCAATGTGCCCCTCCCATCCCTCCCATCCATCCCATCCATCCCTCCCTTCCATCCATTCATCTCACCACCCCCAACCCTTCACAATGTGTCCCTCACATCCATCCCATTCCTCCCTCCCATCCATCCCATCCATCCATTCATCTCACCACCCCCAACCCTTCACAATGTGTCCCTCCCATCCATCCCATCCCTGCCTCCCATCCATCCCATCCATCCATCCCTCCCTCCCATCCATTCATCTCACCACTCCCAACCTTTCACAATGTGTCCCTCCCATCCCTCCCTCCCATCCATTCATCTCACCACCCCCAACCCTTCACAATGTGTCCCTCCCATCCATCCCTCCCATCCATCCTTCCCATCCATTCATCTCACCACCCCCAACCCTTCACAATGTGTCCCTCCCATTCATCCCATCCATCCCATCCATCCCATCCATCCCATCCATCCCATCCATCCATCCCTCCCTCCCATCCATTCATCTCACCACCCCCAACCCTTTACAATCTGTCCCTCCCATCCATCCCATCCATCCCATCCCATCCCTTCCCATCCATTCATCTCACCACCCCCAACCCTTCAAAATGTGTCCCTCCCATCCATCCCATCCATTCATCTCACCACCCCCAACCCTTCACAATGTGTCCCTCCCATCCATCCCATCCATCCCATCCCTCCCTCCCAACCATTCATCTCACCTCCCCCAACCCTTCACAATGTGTCCCTCCCATCCATCCCATCCATCCCATCCCTCCCTCCCATCCATTCATCTCACCACCCCCAACCCTTCACAATGTGTCCCTCCCATCCATCCCATCCATCCCATCCCTCCCTCCCATCCATTCATCTCACCACCCCCAACCCTTCACAATGTGTCCATCCCTCCCATCCATCCCATCCCATCCATCCCATCCCTCCCTCCCATCCATTCATCTCACCACCCCCAACCCTTCACAATGTGTCCATCCCATCCCTCCCATCCATCCCATCCATCCCATTCCTCCCTCCCATCCATTCATCTCACCACCCCCAACCCTTCACAATGTGTTCCCCCCATCCATCCCATCCATCCCTCCCATCCATTCATTTCACCACCCCCAACCCTTCACAATGTGTCCCTCCCATCCATCTCATCCCTCCCATCCATCCCATCCATCCCATCCCTCCCTCCCATCCATTCACCTCACCACCCCCAACCTTTCACAATGTGTCCCTCTCATCCATCCCATCCCTCCCATCCATCCCATCCATCCTATCCCTCCCTCCCATCCAGTCATCCCACCACCCCCAACCCTTCACAATGTGTCCATCCCATCCATCCATTCATCCATCCCATCCCTCCCTCCCATCCATTCATCTCACCACCCCCAACCTTTCACAATGTGTCCCTCTCATCCATCCCATCCCTCCCATCCATCCCATCCATCCTATCCCTCCCTCCCATCCAGTCATCTCACCACCCCCAACCTTTCACAATGTGTCCCTCCCATCCCTCCCATCCCTCCCATCCATCCATCCCATCCCTCCCATCCATTCATCTCACTACCCCCAACCCTTCACAATGTGTCCATCCCATCCATCCATCCCTCCCATCCATTCATCTCACCACCCCCAACCTTTCACAATGTGTCCCTCCTATCCATCCCATCCCTCCCATCCATCCCATCCATCCCATCCCTCCCTCCCATCCATTCATCTCACCACCCCCAAACCTTCACAATGTGTCCATCCCATCCATCCCATCCCTCCCTCCCATCCATTCATCTCACCACCCCCAACCTTTCACAATGTGTCCCTCCCATCCATCCCATCCATCCATCCATCCCATCCCTCCCTACCATCCATTCATCTCACCACCCCCAACCTTTCACAATGTGTCCCTCTCATCCATCCCATCCCTCCCATCCATCCCATCCATCCTATCCCTCCCTCCCATCCAGTCATCTCACCACCCCCAACCTTTCACAATGTGTCCCTCCCATCCATCCATCCCATCCCTCCCATCCATTCATCTCACTACCCCCAACCCTTCACAATGTGTCCATCCCATCCATCCCATCCATCCATCCCATCCATCCCTCCCATCCATTCATCTCACCACCCCCAACCTTTCACAATGTGTCCCTCCTATCCATCCCATCCCTCCCATCCATCCCATCCCTCCCTCCCATCCATTCATCTCACCACCCCCAACCCTTCACAATGTGTCCATCCCATCCATCCCATCCCATCCATCCATCCCTCCCTTCCATCCATTCATCTCACCACCCCAACCCTTCACAATGTGTCCCTCCCATCCATCCCATCCATCCCATCCCTCCCTCCCATCCATTCATCTCACCACCCCCAACCCTTCACAATGTGCCCCTCCCATCCATCCCTCCCATCCATCCCATCCATCCATCCCTTCCATCCATTCATCTCACCACCCCCAACTCTTCACAATGTGTCCCTCCCATCCATCCCATCCATCCATCCCATCCCTCCCTCCCATCCATTCATCTCACCACCCCCAACCCTTCACAGTGTGTCCCTTCAATCCATCCCATCCATCCATCCATCCCATCCATTCATCTCACCACCCCCAACCCTTCACAATGTGTCCCTCCCATCCATCCCATCCATCCCATCCCTTCCCATCCATTCATCTCACCACCCCCAACCCTTCACAATGTGTCCCTCCCATCCATCCCATCCCTCCCATCCCTCCCTCCCATCCATCCCATCCATTCATCTCACCACCCCAACCCATCACAATGTGTCCCTCCCATCTATCCCATCCATCCCATCCCATCCATTCATCTCACCACCCCCAACCTTTCACAATGTGTCCATCCCATCCATCCCATCCATCCATCCCATCCATCCCTCCCATCCATTCATCTCACCACCCCCAACCTTTCACAATGTGTCCCTCCTATCCATCCCATCCCTCCCATCCATCCCATCCATCCCATCCCTCCCTCCCATCCATTCATCTCACCACCCCCAACCCTTCACAATGTGTCCATCCCATCCATCCCATCCCATCCATCCATCCCTCCCTTCCATCCATTCATCTCACCACCCCAACCCTTCACAATGTGTCCCTCCCATCCATCCCATCCATCCCATCCCTCCCTCCCATCCATTCATCTCACCACCCCCAACCCTTCACAATGTGCCCCTCCCATCCATCCCTCCCATCCATCCCATCCATCCATCCCTTCCATCCATTCATCTCACCACCCCCAACTCTTCACAATGTGTCCCTCCCATCCATCCCATCCATCCATCCCATCCCTCCCTCCCATCCATTCATCTCACCACCCCCAACCCTTCACAATGTGTCCCTTCAATCCATCCCATCCATCCATCCATCCCATCCATTCATCTCACCACCCCCAACCCTTCACAATGTGTCCCTCCCATCCATCCCATCCCTCCCATCCATCCCATCCATCCCATCCCATCCCTTCCCATCCATTCATCTCACCACCCCCAACCCTTCACAATGTGTCCCTCCCATCCATCCCATCCCTCCCATCCCTCCCTCCCATCCATCCCATCCATTCATCTCACCACCCCAACCCATCACAATGTGTCCCTCCCATCTATCCCATCCATCCCATCCCATCCATTCATCTCACCACCCCCAACCTTTCACAATGTGTCCCTCCCATCCATCCCATCCATCCCATCCCTCCCTCCCATCCATTCATCTCACCACCCCCAACCCTTCACAATGTGCCCCTCCCATCCCTCCCATCCATCCCATCCATCCCTCCCTCCCATCCATTCATCTCACCACCCCCAACCTTTCACAATGTGTCCTTCCCATCCCATCCATCCCATTAATCCCTCCCATCCATCCCATCCCATCCATCCCTCCCTCCCATCCATTCATCTCACCACCCCCAACCCTTCACAATGTGTCCCTCCCATCCATCCCATTCCTCCCTCCCATCCATCCCATCCATCCATCCCTCCCTTCCATCCATTCATCTCACCACCCCCAACCCTTCACAATGTGCCCCTCCCATCCATCCCTCCCATCCATCCCATCCGTCCATCCCTTCTATCCATTCATCTCACCACCCCCAACCCTTCACAATGTGTCCCTCCCATCCATCCCATTCCTCCCTCCCATCCATCCCATCCATCCATCCCTCCCTTCCATCCATTCATCTCACCACCCCAACCCTTCACAATGTGTCCCTCCCATCCATCACATCCATCCATCCATCCATCCATCCATTCATCCCATCCATCCCTCCCTCCCTCCCATCCCATCCCTCCCTCCCATCCATCCCATCCATCCATCCCTCCCTTCCATCCATCCATCTCACCACCCCCAACCCTTCACAATGTGTCACTCCCATCCCTCCCTCCCATCCATCCCATCAATCCCATCCCTCCCATCCATTCATCTCACCACCCCCAACCCTTCACAATGTGTCCCTCCCATCCATCCCTCCCATCCATCCTTCCCATCCATTCATCTCACCACCCCCAACCCTTCACAATGTGTCCCTCCCATCCATCCCATCCATCCCATCCCTCCCATCCATCCCATCCATCCATCCCTCCCTCCCTCCCATCCATTCATCTCACCACCCCCAACCCTTTACAATCTGTCCCTCCCATCCATCCCATCCCTCCCATCCATCCCTCCCATCCCATCCCTTCCCATCCATTCATCTCACCACCCCCAACCCTTCAAAATGTGTCCCTCCCATCCATCCCATCCATTCATCTCACCACCCCAACCCTTCACAATGTGTCCCTCCCATCCATCCCATCCATCCCATCCCTCCCTCCCATCCATTCATCTCACCACCCCCAACCCTTCACGATGTGTCCATCCCATCCATCCCTCCCATCCATCCCATCCCTCCCTCCCATCCCTCCCATCCATCCCATCCCATCCCTTCCCATCCATTCATCTCACCACCCCCAACCCTTCAAAATGTGTCCCTCCCATCCATCCCATCCATTCATCTCACCTCCCCCAACCCTTCACAATGTGTCCCTCCCATCCATCCCATCCATCCCATTCCTCCCTCCCATCCATTCATCTCACCACCCCCAACCCTTCACAATGTGTCCCTCCCATCCATCCCATCCATCCCATCCCTCCCTCCCATCCATTCATCTCACCACCCCCAACCCTTCACAATGTGTCCATCCCTCCCATCCATCCCATCCCATCCATCCCATCCCTCCCTCCCATCCATTCATCTCACCACCCCCAACCCTTCACAATGTGTCCCTCCCATTCATCCCATCCCTCCCATCCATCCCATCCCTCCCTCCCATCCATTCATCTCACCACCCCCAACCTTTCACAATGTGTCCCTCTCATCCATCCCATCCTTCCCATCCATCCCATCCATCCTATCCCTCCCTCCCATCCAGTCATCCCACCACCCCCAACCCTTCACAATGTGTCCATCCCATCCATCCATTCATCCATCCCATCCCACCCTCCCATCCATTCATCTCACCACCCCCAACCTTTCACAATGTGTCCCTCCCATCCCTCCCATCCCTCCCATCCATCCATCCCATCCCTCCCATCCATTCATCTCACTACCCCCAACCCTTCACAATGTGTCCATCCCATCCATCCCATCCATCCCATCCATCCATCCCATCCATCCCTCCCATCCATTCATCTCACCACCCCCAACCTTTCACAATGTGTCCCTCCTATCCATCCCATCCCTCCCATCCATCCCATCCCATCCATCCCATCCCTCCCTCCGATCCATTCATCTCACCACCCCCAACCCTTCACAATGTGTCCATCCCATCCATCCCATCCATCCCATCCCTTCCATCCCATCCCTCCCTCCCATCCATTCATCTCACCACCCCCAACCTTTCACAATGTGTCCCTCCCATCCATCCCATCCCTCCCATCCATCCCATCCATCCATCCATCCCATCCCTTCCATCCATCCCTTCCCTCCCTCCCATCCATTCATCTCACCACCCCCAACCCTTCACAATGTGTCCCTCCCATCCATTCCATCCATCCCATCCATCCATCCCATCCATTCATCTCACCACCCCCAACCATTCACAATGTGTCCATCCATCCCATCCCTCCCTCCCATCCATTCATCTCACCACCCCCAACCTTTCACAATGTGTCCCTCCCATCCATCCATCCATCCCATCCATCCATTCATCTCACCACCCCCAACCTTTCACAATGTGTCCCTCCCATCCATCCATCCATCCCATCCATCCATTCATCTCACCACCTCCAACCCTTCACAATGTGTCCCTCCCATCCATCCCATCCCTCCCATCCCTCCCATCCATCCATCTATCCCATCCATCCATCCATCCATCCATCCATCACATCCATCCCTTCTATCCCTCCTTCCCATCCAGCCATCTCACCACCCCCAACCCTTCACAATGTGTCCCTCCCATCCATCCCATCCATCCATTCATCTCACCACCTCCAACCCTTCACAATGTGTCCATCCCTCCCTCCCTCCCATCCCTCCCATCCATCCATCTATCCCATCCATCCATCCATCCCATCCATCCCATCTATCCCTCCCTCCCATCCATTCATCTCGCCACCCCCAACCATTCACAATGTGTCCCTCCCATCCATCCCATCCCTCCCTCCCATCCATTCATCTCACCACCCCCAACCATTCACAATGTGTCCCTCCCATCCATCCCATCTCTCCCTCCCATCCATTCATCTCACCACCCCCAACCCTTCACAATGTGTCCCTCCCATCCATCCCATCCATCCCATCCCTCCCTCCCATCCTTTCATCTCACCACCCCCAACCATTCACAATGTGTCCCTCCTATCCATCCCATCCATCCCATTCCTCCCTCCAATCCATCCCATCCATCAAATCCTCCCATCCATTCATCTCACCACCCCAACCCTTCACAGTGAGATGAATGGATGGGAGGGAGGGATGAGAGGAATGGGAGGGATACATTGTGAAGGGTTGGGGGTGGTGAGATGAATGGATGGAAGGGAGGGATGGATGGATGGGAGGGAGGAATGGGATGGATGGGATGGATGGGAGGGACACATTGTGAAGGGTTGGGGGTGGTGAGATGAAGGGGAGGGATGGATGGGATGGATGGGAGGGATGGATGGGAGGGATGGGATGGATTGGAGGGATGGATGGGAGAGACACATTATGAAGGGTTGGGGGTGGTGAGATGAATGGATGAGATGGATGGGAGGGATGGGTGGGAGGGATGGGATGGATGGATGGGATGGATGGGAGGGATACATTGTGAAGGGTTGGGGGTGGTGAGATGAATGGATGGGAGGGAGGGATGGGATGGATGGGATGGATGGGAGGGAGGGATGGGATGGATGGGATCCCATCCATCCATCCCATCCCTCCCATCCCTCCCATACCTCCCATCCATTCTTCTCACCACCCCCAACCTTTCACAATGTGTCCCTCCCATCCATCCCATTCCTCCCTCCCATCCATCCCATCCATCCGTCCATCCCATCCATTCATCTCACCATCCCCAACCCTTCACAATGTGTCCCTCCCATCCCTCCCATCCATCCATCCCTCCCTCCCATCCATTCATCTCACCACCCCCCACCCTTCACAATGTTTCCCTCTTATCCATCTCATCCCATCCATCCCATCCATCCCTCCCTCCCATCCATTCATCTCACCACCCCCAACCCTTCACAATGTGTCCCTCCCATCCATCCCATCTATCCATCCCATTCCTCCCTCACATCCATCTCATCCCATCCATCCCATCCATCCCTCCCTCCCATCCATTCATCTCACCACCCCCAACCCTTCACAATGTGTCCCTCCCATCCATCTCATCCCATCCATCCCATCCATCCCTCCCTCCCATCCATTCATCTCACCACCCCCACCCTTCACAATGTGTCCCTCCCATCCACCTCATCCCATCCATCCCATCCCTCCCTCCCATCCATTCATCTCACCACCCCAACCCTTCACAATGTGTCCCTCCCATCCATCCCATCCATCCATCCCATCCCTCCCATCCATCCATCCCTCCCATCCATTCATCTCACCATCCCCAACCCTTCACAATGTGTCCCTCCAATCTATCCCATCCATCCATCCCATCCATTCATCTCACCACCCCCAACCTTTCACAATGTGTCCCTCCCATCTATCCCATCCATCCCATCCCTCCCTCCCATCCATTCATCTCACCACCCCCAACCCTTCACAATGTGTCCCTCTCATCTATCCCTCCCATCCATCCCATCCCTCCCTCCCATCCATTCATCTCACCACCCCCACCCTTCACAATGTGTCCCTCCCATCCATCTCATCCCATCCATCCCATCCCTCCCTCTTATCCATTCATCTCACCACCCCTAACCCTTCACAATGTGTCCCTCCCATCCATCCCATCCATCCCTCCCATCCATCCCATCCATCCATCCCTCCCATCCATTCATCTCACCACCCCCAACCCTTCACAATGTGTCCCTCCCATCCATCCCATCCATCGATCCCATCCATCCCATCCCTCCCATCCATCCCATCCCATCCCTTCCCATCCATTCATCTCACCACCCCCAACCCTTCACAATGTGTCCCTCCCATCCATCCCATCCATCCCTCCCATCCATCCCATCCATCCCTCCCATTCATTCATCTCACCACCCCCAACCCTTCACAATGTGTCCCTCCCATCCATCGATCCCATCCATCCCATCCCTCCCATCCCTCTCATCCATCCCATCCATCCATCCCTCCCATCCATTCATCTCACCGCCCCCAACCCTTCACAATGTGCCCCTCCCATCCCTCCCATCCATCCCTCCCATCCATCCCATCCCATCCATTCATCTCACCACCCCCAACCCTTCACAATGTGTCCCTCCCATCCATCCCATCAATCCCATTCCTCCCTCCCATCCATCCCATCCATCCCATCCCTTCCTCTCATCCATCCCATCCATCCCATCCCTCCCTCCCATCCATCCCATCCCTCCATCTCATCCATCCCATTCATCCCATCCCTCCCTCCCTTCCATCCATTCATCTCACCACCCCCAACCCTTCACAATGTGTCCCTCCCATCCATCCATCCATCCCATCCATCCCATCCCATCCGTCCCATCCATCCCATCCTTCCATCCCATCCCTCCCTCCCATCCATTCATCTCACCACCCCCAACCCTTCACAATGTGTCCCTCCCATCCATCCCATCCCTCCCATCCATACATCCCTCCCTCCCTCCCATCCATTCATCTCACCACCCCCAACCTTTCACAATGTGTCCCTCCCATCCATCCCATCCATCCCATCCCTCCCTCCCATCCATTCATCTCACCACCCCCAACCTTTCACAATGTGTCCCTCCCATTCCTCCCATCCATCCCTCCCATCTATCCCATCCATCCATCCCTCCCATCTATTCATCTCACCACCCCCAACCTTTCACAATGTGTCCCTCCCATCCATCCCATCCATCCCATCCATCCCTCCCATCCATCCCATCCCATCCATCCATCCATCCATCCATCCCATCCCTCCCTCCCATCCGTTCATCTCACCACCCCCAACCTTTCACAATGTGTCCCTCCCATCCATTCCATCCCTCCCTCCCATCCATTCATCTCACCACTCCCATCCCTTACATCCCTCCCATCCATCCATCCATCCATCCCATCCATCCATCCCTCCCTTCCATCCATTCATCTCACCACCCCCAACCCTTCACAATGTGTCCCTCCCATCCATCCCATTCCTCCCTCCCATCCATCCCATCCATCCCATCCATCCATCCATCCATCCCTTCCATCCATTCATCTCACCACCCCCAACCCTTCACAATGTGTCCCTCCCATCCATCCCATCCATCCATCCCATCCCTCCCATCCATCCCATCCCTCCCTCTCATCCATCCCATCCCTCCATCCCATCCATCCCATCCCTCCCATCCATTTATCTCACCACCCCCAACCCTTCACAATGTGTCCCTCCCATCCATCCCATTCCTCCCTCCCATCCATTCATCTCACCACCCCCAACCCTTTACATTGTGTCCCTCCCATCCATCCCATCCATCCCATTCCTCCCTCCCATCCATCCCATCCATCCATCCCTCCCTTCCATCCATTCATCTCACCACCCCCAACCCTTCACAATGTGTCCCTCCCATCCATCCCATCCCTCCCTCCCATCCATCCCATCCCTCACTCTCATCCATCCCATCCATCCCATCCCTCCCTCCCTCCCATCCATCCCATCCCTCCCTCTCATCCATCCCATCCATCCCATCCCTCCCTCCCTTCCATCCATTCATCTCACCACCCCCAACCCTTCACAATGTGTCCCTCCCATCTATCCTATCCATCCATCCATTCATCCCATCCATCCCATCCATCCATCCCTCCCTTCCATCCATTCATCTCACCACCCCCAACCCTTTACAATGTGTCCCTCCCATCCATCCATCCATCCCATCCATCCCATCCATCCCTCCCATCCCTCCCATCCATCCCATCCCATCCCTCCCATCCATCCCATCCTTCCATCCTATCCCTCCCTCCCATCCATTCATCTCACCAACCCCAACCTTTCACAATGTGTCCCTCCCATCCATCCCATCCCATCCCTCCCATCCATCCCATCCTTCCATCCCATCCCTCCCTCCCATCCATTCATCTCACCACCCCCAACCCTTCACAATGTGTCCCTCCCATCCATCCCATCCCTCCCATCCATACATCCCTCCCTCCCATCCATTCATCTCACCACCCTTAACCTTTCACAATGTGTCCCTCCCATCCATCCCATCCATCCCATCCCTCCCATCCATACATCCCTCCTTCCCATCCATTCATCTCACCACCCCCAACCTTTCACAATGTGTCCCTCCCATCCATCCCATCCATCCCATCCCTCCCATCCATCCCTCCCATCCATCCCATCCATCCCATCCATTCATCTCACCACCCCCAACCCTTCACAATGTGTCCCTCCCATCCATCCCATCCATCCCATCCCTCCCTCCCATCCATTCATCTCACCACCCCCAACCTTTCACAATGTGTCCCTCCCATTCCTCCCATCCATCCCTCCCATCTATCCCATCCATCCATCCCTCCCATCCATTCATCTCACCACCCCCAACCTTTCACAATGTGTCCCTCCCATCCATCCCATCCATCACATCCATCCCATCCCATCCATCCATCCATCCCATCCCTCCCTCCCATCCGTTCATCTCCCCACCCCCAACCTTTCACAATGTGTCCCTCCCATCCATCCCATCCCTCCCATCCCTCCCTCCCATCCATTTATCTCACCACTCCCATCCCTTACATCCCTCCCATCCATCCATCCATCCATCCCATCCATCCCTCCCTTCCATCCATTCATCTCACCACCCCAACCCTTCACAATGTGTCCCTCCCATCCATCCCATTCCTCCCTCCCATCCATCCCATCCATCCATCACTCCCTTCCATCCATTCATCTCACCACCCCCAACCCTTCACAATGTGTCCCTCCCATCCATCCCATCCATACATCCCATCCCTCCCATCCATCCCATCCCTCCCTCTCATCCATCCCATCCCTCCCTCCCATCCATCCCATCCATCCCATTCCTCCCTCCCATCCATTCATCTCACCACCCCCAACCCTTCACAATGTGTCCCTCCCATCCATCCCATCCATCCATCCCATCCCTCCCTCCCTTCCATCCATTCATCTCACCACCCCTAACCCTTCACAACGTGTCCCTCCCATCCATCCCATCCATCCCATCCCTCCCATCCATCCATCCCATCCATCCCATCCATCCCATCCATTCATCTGACCACCCCCAACCCTTCACAATGTGTCCCTCCCATCCATCCCATCCATCCCATCCCTCCCTCCAATCCATTCATCTCACACCCCCAACCTTTCACAATGTGTCCCTCCCATTCCTCCAATCCATCCCTCCCATCTATCCCATCCCATCCCTCCATCCCATCCATTCATCTCACCACCCCCAACCCTTCACAATGTGTCCCTCCCATCCATCCCATCCATCCCATTCCTCCCTCCCATCTATCCCATCCATCCATCCCTCCCTTCCATCCATTCATCTGACCACCCCCAACCCTTCACAATGTGCCCCTCCCATCCATCCCTCCCATCCATCCCATCCATCCATCCCTCCCATCCATTCATCTCGCCATCCCCAACCCTTCACAATGTGCCCCTCCCATCCATCCCTCCCATCCCTCCCATCCATCCCATCTCTCCCTCCCATCCATTCATCTCACCACCCCCAACCTTTCACAATGTGTCCCTCCCATCCATCCCATCCATCCCATCCCTCCCTCCCATCCATTCATCTCACCACCCCCAACCCTTCACAATGTGTCCATCCCATCCATCCCATTCCTCCCTCCAATCCATCCCATCCATCCATTCCTCCCATCCATTCATCTCATCACCCCCAACCCTTCACAGTGAGATGAATGGATGGGAGGGAGGGATGGGATGGGATAGATGGGAGGGATGGATGGGAGGAATGGGAGGGACACATTGTGAAGGGTTGGGGGTGGTGAGATGAATGGATGGAAGGGAGGGATGGATGGATGGGAGGGAGGAATGGGATGGATGGGATGGATGGGAGGGACACATTGTGAAGGGCTGGGGGTGGTGAGATGAATGGATGGGATGGATGGGATGGATGGGAGGGATGGATGGGAGGGATGGGATGGATTGGAGGGATGGATGGGAGGGACACATTATGAAGGGTTGGGGGTGGTGAGATGAATGGATGGGATGGATGGGAGGGATGGATGGGAGGGATGGGATGGATGGGAGGGACACATTGTGAAGGGTTGGGGGTGGTGAGATGAATGGATGGGAGGGAGGGATGGGAGGGAGGGATGGGATGGATGGGATCCCATCCATCCATCCCATCCCTCCCATCCATTCATCTCACCACCCCCAACCTTTCACAATGTGTCCCTCCCATCTATCCCATTCCTCCCTCCCATCCATCCCATCCATCCCTCCCTTCCATCCATTCATCTGACCACCCCCAACCCTTCACAATGTGTCCCTCCCATCCATCTCATCCCATCCATCCCATCCATCCCTCCCTCCCTCCCATCCATTCATCTCACCACCCCCAACCCTTCACAATGTGTCCCTCCCATCCATCCCATTCCTCCCTCCCATCCATACCATCCATCCCTCCCTTCCATCCATTCATCTCACCACCCCCCACCCTTCACAATGTGTCCCTCCCATCCATCTCATCCCATCCATCCCTCCCTCCCATCCATTCATTTCACCACCCCCAACCCTTCACAATGTGTCCCTCCCATCCATCCCATCCATCCATCCCTCCCTCCCTCCCATCCATTCATCTCACCACCCCAACCCTTCACAATATGTCCCTCCCATCCATCCCATCCATCCATCCCATCCCTCCCATCCATCCCATCCATCCCTCCCATCCATTCATCTCACCACCCCCAACCCTTCACAATGTGTCCCTCCAATCTATCCCATCCATCCATCCATCCCATCCATTCATCTCACCACCCCCAACCTTTCACAATGTGTCCCTCCCATCCATCCCATCCCTCCCTCCCATCCATTCATCTCACCACCCCCAACCCTTCACAATGTGTCCCTCCCATCCATCTCATCCATCCCATCCCTCCCTCCCATCCATTCATCTCACCACCCCCACCCTTCACAATGTGTCCCTCCCATCCATCTCATCCCATCCATCCCATCCCTCCCTCCCATCCATTCATCTCACCACCCCCAACCCTTCACAATGTGTCCCTCCCATCCATCCCATCCATCCCATCCCTCCCTCCCTCCCATCCATTCATCTCACCACCCCCACCCTTCACAATGTGTCCCTCCCATCCATCTCATCCCATCCATCCCATCCCTCCCTCCCATCCATTCATCTCACCACCCCCAACCCTTCACAATGTGTCCCTCCCATCCATCCCATCCATCCATCCCATCCATTCATCTCACCACCCCAACCCTTCACAATGTGTCCCTCCAATCTATCCCATCCATCCATCCCATCCATTCATCTCACCACCCCCAACCCTTCACAATGTGTCCCTCCCTTCCCTCCCATCCATCCATCCCATCCATCCATCCATCCCTCCCTCCCTCCCATCCATTCATCTCACCACCCCCAACCCTTCACAATGTGTCCCTCCCATCCATCCCATCCATCCATTCCTCCCTTCCATCCATTCATCTGACCCCCCCCAACCCTTCACAATGTGCCCCTCCCATCCATCCCTCCCATCCATCCATCCCTCCCATCCATTCATCTCACCATCCCCAACCCTTCACAATGTGCCCCTCCCATCCATCCCTCCCATCCCTCCCATCCATCCATTCATCTCACCACTCCCAACCCTTCACAATGTGTCCCTCCCATCCATCCCATCCATCCCATCCCTCCCTCCCATCCATTCATCTCACCACACCCAACCTTTCACAATGTGTCCCTCCCATCCATCCCATTCCTCCCTCCCATCCATCCCATCCATCCATCCCTTCCATCCATTCATCTCACCACCCCCAACCCTTCACAATGTGTCCCTCCCATCCATCCCATCCATCCATTCCTCCCTTCCATCCATTCATCTGACCACCCCCAACACTTCACAATGTGCCCCTCCCATCCATCCCTCCCATCCATCCCATCCCTCCCATCCATTCATCTCACCATCCCCAACCCTTCACAATGTGTCCCTCCCATCCATCCCATCCATCCATCCCATCCCTCCCTCCCATCCATTCATCTCACCACCCCCAACCCTTCACAATGTGTCCCTCCCATCCATCCCATCCATCCCATCCCTCCCTCCCATCCATTCATCTCTCCACCCCCAACCCTTCACAATGTGTCCCTCCCATCCATCCCATCCCTCCCTCCCATCCATTCATCTCACCACTCCCATCCCTTTCATCCCTCCCATCCATCCATCCATCCCAATACCATCCCTCCCTCCCATCCATTCATCTCACCACCCCCAACCCTTCACAATGTGTCCCTCCCATCCATCCCATCCATCCATCCCATCCCATCCATCCCTCCCTCCTATCCATTCATCTCACCACCCCCAACCCTTCACAATGTGTCCCTCCCATCCATCCCATCCATCCCATTCCTCCCTCCCACCCATTCATCTCACCACCCCCAACCTTTCACAATGTGTCCCTCCCATCCATCCCATCCATCTCATCCATCCATTCATCTCACCACCCCCAACCCTTCACAATGTGTCCCTCCCATCCATCCCATTCCTCCCTCCCATCCATCCCATCCATCCCTCCCTTCCATCCATTCATCTCACCACCCCCAACCCTTCACAATGTGCCCCTCCCATCCATCCCTCCCATCCATCCCATCCATCCATCTCACCACCCCCAACCTTTCACAATGTGTCCCTCCCATCCATCCCATCCATCCCATCCATCTCATCCATCCATTCATCTCACCATCCCCAACCCTTCACAATGTGTCCATCCCATCCCTCCCTCTCATCCATCCCATCCCTCCCATCCATCCCATTCATCCCATCCCTCCCTCCCATCCATTCATCTCACCACCCCCAACCCTTCACAATGTGTCCCTCCCATCCATCCCATCCATCCATCCCATCCCTCCCTGCCTTCCATCCATTCATCTCACCACCCCCAACCCTTCACAATGTGTCCCTCCCATCCATCCCATCCATCCCATCCCTCCCATCCATCCCATCCATCCATTCATCTCACCACCCCCAACCCTTCACAATGTGTCCCTCCCATCCATCCCATCCCTCCCATCTTTCCCTCCCATCCATTCATCTCACCACCCCCAACCCTTCACAATGTGTCCCTCCCATCCATCCCATCCATCCCTTCATCTCACCACCCCCAACCCTTCACAATGTGTCCCTCCCATCCATCCCATCCATCCCATTCCTCCCTCCCATCCATCCCATCCATCCATTCCTCCCTTCCATCCATTCATCTGACCACCCCCAACCCTTCACAATGTGCCCCTCCCATCCATCCCTCCCATCCATCCCATCCCTCCCATTCCTCCCATCCATCCATCCATCCCATCCATCCCATCCATTCATCTCACCACCCCAACCCTTCACAATGTGTCCCTCCCATTCCTCCCATCTATCCCATCCCTCCCTCCCATCCATTCACCTCACCACCCCCAACCCTTCACAATATGTCCCTCCCATCCATCCCATCCATCCCATTCCTCCCTCCAATCCATCCCATCCATCCATTCCTCCCATCCATTCATCTCACCACCCCCAACCCTTCACAATGTGTCCCTCACATCCATCCCATCCATCCATCCCATCCCTCCCTCCCTTCCATCCATTCATCTCACCACCCCCAACCCTTCACAATGTGTCCCCTCCCATCCATCCCTCCCATCCATCTCATCCATCCCATCCATTCATCTCACCACCCCCAACCCTTCACAATGTGTCCCTCCCATCCATCCCATCCCTCCCATCTATCCCATCCCATCCCTCCCTCCCATCCATTCATCTCACCACCCCCAACCCTTCACAATGTGTCCCTCCCATCCATCCCTCCCATCCATCCCATCCCTCCCTCCCATCTATCCTATCCCATCCCTCCCTCCCATCCATTCTTCTCACCAACCCCAACCTTTCACAATGTGTCCCTCCCATTCCTCCCATCCATCCCATCCATCCCATCCATCCCTTCCATCTATCCCATCCCATCCCTCCCTCCCTCCCATCCATTCATCTCACCACCCCCAACCCTTCACAATGTGTCCCTCACATCCATCCCATCCATCCCATTCCTCCCTCCCATCCATCCCATCCATCCATCCCTTCCATCCATTCATCTCACCAACCCCAACCCTTCACAATGTGTCCCTCCCATCCATCCCATCCATCCCATTCCTCCCTCCCATCCATCCCATCTATCCCATCCCATCCCTCCCTCCCATCCATTCATCTCACCACCCCCAACCCTTCACAATGTGTCCCTCCCATCTATCCCATCCATCCCTCCCATCCATTCATCTCACCATCCCCAACCCTTCACAACGTGTCCCTCCCATCCATCCCATCCATCCCTCCCATCTATCCCATCCCATCCCTCCCTCCCATCCATTCATCTCACCACCCCTTCACAATGTGTCCCTCACATCCATCCCATCCATCCATCCCATCCCTCCCTCCCTTCCATCCATTCATCTCACCACCCCCAACCCTTCACAATGTGTCCCTCCCATCCATCCCTCCCATCCATCCCATCCCTCCCTCCCATCTATCCCATCCCATCCCTCCCTCCCATCCATTCTTCTCACCACCCCCAACCCTTCACAATGTGTCCCTCCCATCCATCCCTCCCATCCATCCCATCCCTCCCTCCCATCTATCCCATCCCATCCCTCCCTCCCATCCATTCTTCTCACCAACCCCAACCTTTCACAATGTGTCCCTCCCATCCATCCCATCCATCCCATCCATCCCTCCCATCTATCCCATCCCTCCCTCCCATCCATTCATCTCACCACCCCCAACCCTTCACAATGTGTCCCTCCCATCCATCCCATCCATCCCATTCCTCCCTCCCATCCATCCCATCCATCCATCCCTCCCTTCCATCCATTCATCTCACCAACCCCAACCCTTCACAATGTGTCCCTCCCATCCATCCCATCCATCCCATTCCTCCCTCCCATCCATCCCATCCATCCCATCCATCCCTCCCATCTATCCCATCCCATCCCTCCCTCCCATCCATTCATCTGACCACAACCCAACCCTTCACAACGTGTCCCTCCCATCCATCCCTCCCATCCATTCATCTCACCACCCCCAACCCTTCACAATGTGTCCCTCCCATCCATCCCATCCCTCCCTCCCATCCATTCATCTCACCACCCCCAACCCTTCACAATGTGTCCCTCCCATCCATCCCATCCATCCCATCCCTCCCTCCCATCCATTCATCTCACCACTCCCATCCCTTACATCCCTCCCATCCATCCATCCATCCCATCCATCCCATTCCTCCCTCCCATCCATTCATCTCACCACCCCCAACCTTTCACAATGTGTCCCTCCCATCCATCCCATCCCTCCCATCCATCCCATCCCTCCCTCCCATCCATTCATCTCACCACCCCCAACCCTTCACAATGTGTCCCTCCCATCCCTCCCATCCATCCCTCCCTCCCTCCCATCCATTCATCTCACCACCCCCAACTCTTCACAATGTGTCCCTCCCATCCATCCCATCCATCCATCCCATCCCTCCCTCCCATTTATTCATCTCACCACCCCCAACCATTCACAATGTGTCCCTCCAATCCATCCCATCCATCCATCCATCCCATCCATTCATCTCACCACCCCCCAACCCTTCACAATGTGTCCCTCCAATCCCTCCCATCCATCCCATCCCATCCATCCCATCCATCCCATTCCTCCCTTCCATCCATCCATCTCACCACCCCCAACCCTTCACAATGTGTCTCTCCCATCCATCCATCCCATCCCTAACATCCCTCCCATCCATCCATCCCATCCCTCCCATCCATCTATCCCTCCCTCCCATCCATTCATCTCACCACCCCCAACCCTTCACAATGTGTCCCTCCCATCCATCCCATCCATCCCATTCCTCCCTCCCATCCATCCCATCCATCCATCCCTCCCTTCCATCCATTCATCTCACCACCCCCATCCCTTCACAATGTGTCCCTCCCATCCATCCCATCCCTCCCATCCATCCCATCCATCCCATCCCTCCCTCTCATCCATCCCATCCATCCCATCCCTCCCTCCTTTCCATCCATTCATCTCACCACCCCCAACCCTTCACAATGTGTCCCTCCCATCCATCCTATCCATCCATCCATCCATTCATCCCATCCATCCCTCCCTCCCTTCCTCCCATCCATCCCATCCATCCATCCCTCCCTTCCATCCATTCATCTCACCACCACTAACCCTTCACAATGTGTCCCTCCCATCCATCCCATCCATCCATCCCATCCATCCCTCCCATCCCTCCCATCCATCCCATCCCATCCATCCATCCCATCCCTCCCTCCCATCCATTCATCTCACCACCCCCAACCTTTCACAATGTGTCCCTCCCATCCCTTCCATCCATCCCATCCCTCCCTCCCATCCATTCATCTCACCACCCCAACCCTTCACAATGTGTCCCTCCCATCCATCCCATCCATCCAATCCATCCCTCCCATCCATCCCATCCCATCCATCCCATCCCTCCCTCCCATCCATTCATCTCACCACCCCCAACCTTTCACAATGTGTCCCTCCCATCCCTCCCATCCATCCCATCCCTCCCTCCCATCCATTCATCTCATCACCCCCCAACCCTTCACAATGTGTCCCTCCCATCCATCCCATCTATCCCATCCCTCCCATCCATCCCTCCCATCCATCTCATCCATTCATTTCACCACCCCCAACCCTTCACAATGTGTCCCTCCCATCCATCCCATCCATCCCATCCCTCCCATCCATCCCATCCCTCCCTCCCATCCATTCATCTCACCACCCCCAACCCTTCACAATGTGTCCCTCCCATCCATCCCATTCATCCCATTCCTCCCATCCATCCCATCAATCCCATCCATCCCTCCCATCCATCTCATCCATTCATCTCACCACCCCCAACCCTTCACA
>JARGYO010000742.1:0-93128 GCA_029206835.1 Rana muscosa
GAGTTAGGAATAGATTAGGGCTAGAGACCAATGTTAGGGTTGGGATTTAGGGTTAGGGTGAAGATTAGGGCTAGACCAGTGTTCGGATTAGAGGTTGGGGTTGGGATTTAGGGTTAGGAGTTAGCATTAGGGTTAAGGCTGGAGACCAGTGTTGGGATTTAGGGTTAGGAGTTAGGATGAAGGTTAGGGCTAGAGACCAGTGTTGGGATTAGAAGTTAGGGTTGGGATTTAGGGTTATGATGAAGATTAGGGCTAGAGACCAGTGTTGGGATTAAGGGGTTGGGGTTGGGATTAAAAATTTAGGATGAAGGTTGGGGGTATAGAACGATGTTGGGTATACAGGTTTGGAGTTAGAATTTAACATTTAGGGTGAAGGTTTGGGGTTTTAGACCGATGTTGGGATTAGAGGTTTGGGTTTAGGATTAGGAATTAGGGTGACGGTTAGGGCTGGAGACCAGTGTTTGGATTAGAAGTTAGGGTTGGGATTTAGGGTTAGGATAAAGATTAGGGCTAGAGACCAGTGTTGGGATTAGAGGTTAGGGTTTGGATGAAGGTTAAGGCTGGAGAACAGTGTGGGGATTTAGGGTTAGGAGTTAGGATGAAGGTTAAGGCTGGAGACCAGGGTTGGGAGTTAGGATGAAGATTAGGGCTAGAAACCAGTGTTGGGATTAGAAGTTAGGGTTGGGATTTAGGGTTAGGGTGAAGTTTAGGGCTAGAGACCAGTGTTGGGATTCGAGGTTAGGGTTTGGATGAAGATTAGGGCTAGAGACCAGTGTTGGGATTAGAGGTTAGGGTTGGGATTTAGGGTTCGGATGAAGATTAGGGCTAGAGACCAGTGTTGGGATTAGGGTTTGGATGAAGGTTAAGGCTGGAGACCAGTGTTGGGATTAGAAGTTAGGGTTGGAAGTTAGGATGAAGATTTGGGCTAGAGACCAGGGTTGGGATTTAGGGTTAAGATAAAGATTAGGGCTAGAGACCAGTGATGGAATTAGAGATTATTGTTGGGATTTAGAGTTGGGATGAAGGTTAAGGCTGGAGACCAGTGTTGGGATTAGAGGTTAGGGTTGGGATTTAGGGTTAGGATAAAGATTAGGGCTAGAGACCAGTGTTGGGATTCGAGGTTAGGGTTTGGATGAAGGTTAAGGCTGGAGACCAGTGTTGGGATTAAAAATTAGGATGAAGATTTGGGCTAGAGACCAGTGTTGGGATTAGAAATTAGGGTTGGGATGAAGGTTAATGCTGGAGACCAGTGTGGTGATTAGAGGTTAGGGTTGGGATTTAATTAGAATTAATTTTAGGGCTAGAGACCAGTTTTGGGATTAGGGAGTGGGATTTGGCGTTAGGATTAAGAATTAAGGTGACGGTTAGGGCTGGGGACCAGTGTTGGGATTGGGGATTATGGTTCGGGGTTATTTATAGTGAAGGGTAAGGCTAGTGGTTAGGAAAAGGCTCCTCACCTTGAAAGTTGGGTTGAGGGACGGGGGCGAGTAGATTTAGAGACTAGGAAGAGCAGTTAAACGAATAGGCCAATTGGCCTTGGAGGCCAATTGAAAAATTGTCTGGAGGTTGGACTTGAGGTCTGGTTTTGGGGTAGAGGTTAGGAATATAAGGGTCATTTTTAGAGTCAAGGGTGTGGTTAGATTGTAGAAAAGGCTTTCCTTTTAGAGGTGGGTTCAGGCAACGTTGGGGTTAGGATTAGGGGTTCACTTTTGAGTGAATGGTTAGAGGCCAAGTCTAGGGTTGGTGCTTCTCTTGAGGGCTGGGATTAAATTGAAGGTAGAGACAATGGTTGGGTTTGGAAGAGACCGATGTTGGGAATACGGATTTGGGTTTTGAGTTAAAATTTAGGGTGAAGGTTTGGGGCTTTAGGCCGATGTTGGGATTAGAGGTTTGGATTAAGAATTAGGGTGACGGTTAGGGCTGGAGACCAGTGTTGGGATTATGGGTTGGGGTTATTTATAGAGTGATGGATAAGGCTCGTGGTTAGGAAAAGGCTCCTCACCTTGAAAGTTGGGTTGAGGGACGGGGGCGAGTAGATTTAGAGACTAGGAAGAGCAGTTAAACGAAGAGGCCAATTGCCCTTGGAGGCCAATTGAAAAATTAGTCTGGAGGTTGAGTTTAAGGTCAGGTTTGGGGGTAGAGGTTAGGAATAAAAGGGTAATTTGTAGAGTCAAGGGTGTGGTTAGATTGTAGAAAAGGCTTTCCTTTTAGAGGTGGGTTCAGGCAACGTTTGGGATAGGAATAGGGGTTCACTTTTGAGTGAATGGTTAGAGGCCAAGTCTAGGGTTGATGCGATGGGTTTAGAGTTGGTGAGGATTTAGGGTTAGAAGGCGAGGTTAGGTTGGGACACCAGATTGAGGTCATGGCTTGGTAGAATTGGGGTCGTGTTGGGTTGAGGACCGCTTTGGGGACGGAGCTTAGTTTAGTTTTAAGATTTAGATATGAGGTTGTACTTGACTTGAGGGACCAGAAATGGGGGGTGTGTTGGCTGAGATTTGACATTGGGGGTTTAGGTAGGGTAACTACTTCATTCTGAGCATGCTCATGGTTGCACCAAGACCTTGTGTACCTTACGTAGAGGCAGAGGACATCATTCAGTCTGATGACATCATTGTTCTCCTCCTCCAGATGAACCTTCTCCTCAAGGAGTTCCTGTCATCGGGTCAGATGTCCGAGGCGGAGCGATGTCTGCGGGATCTGGAGGTGCCTCACTTCCACCATGAGCTCGTCTATGAGGTATCGGCAACAGAATTTTGAATTTTGGTTTTGGTGGCACTTGGAATAGAAATTGTTGCATTATTTGGGAGGGCATGAGGAAATCCTGAAGGCACCAATCATACCCAGAGGGGGTGTGTCAATGGTGGAGAGTTAATACCCGGCACACACGTCATTTATGTATAACCCGCTCTATTTATTCTCTTGTCCTCAGGCGGTGGTCATGGTGTTGGAAGGCTCAGCAGAGAGCCATATAATGATGGTGGTGAAGTTGTTGAAGGCGTTGTATGACAGTGGTATGATCACATTGGACCAGATGAACCGGGTAACATATCCTGCACTTGCTTTAGAGTGTTACGTGTGTGTGTGCGCGCGCAGCGCGCACGTGCGCTGAGCATGGCCCTCACTGTCCCGTGTGTCCTGCAGGGGTTCCAGCGTGTCTATTCGGAGCTCCCCGATCTCAGCCTGGATGTACCAAATGCTCAGAACGTCATGGAGAAACTGGTGGACCTGTGTTACCAGGAGGGCGCCATCACCCAACAGCTGCGGGACCAATGTCCACTCAGGTGTGTGTGAGGGGGAGGAGCTTACAGGAGGCTTCCTTCCTGTACCTGGGGATTGAGGGGGAGGAGTTTAGAGGAGACTTCTTTCTGTACCTGGGGATTGAGAAGGAAGAGCTAAGGGAGCTTCCTTCCTGTACCTGGGGATTGAGGGGGAGGAGCTTAGAGGAGACTACTTTCTGTTCCTGGGGATCGAGGAGACTTCTTTCTGTACCTGGGGATTGAGGGGGAGGAGTTTAAAGGAGACTTCTTTCTGTACCTGGGGATCGAGGGGGAGGAGACTTCTTTCTGTACCTGGGGATTGAGAAGGAAGAGCTGAGGGGGCTTCCTTCCTGTACCTGGGGATTGAGGGGGAGGAGCTTAGAGGAGACTTCTTTCTGTTCCTGGGGATCGAGGAGACTTCTTTCTGTTCCTGGGGATCGAGGGGGGAGGAGCTTAGGGGGGACTTCTTTCTGTACCTAGGGATCGAGGGGACTTCTTTCTGTTCCTGGGGATCGAGGGGGACTTCTTTCTGTTCCTGGGGATCGAGGGGGACTTCTTTCTGTTCCTGGGGATCGAGGGGACTTCTTTCTGTTCCTGGGGATCGAGGGGGACTTCTTTCTGTACCTGGGGATCGAGGGGACTTCTTTCTGTACCTGGGGATCGAGGGGACTTCTTTCTGTACCTGGGGATCGAGGGGACTTCTTTCTGTACCTGGGGATCGAGGGGACTTCTTTCTGTACCTGGGGATCGAGGGGACTTCTTTCTGTTCCTGGGGATCGAGGGGACTTCTTTCTGTTCCTGGGGATCGAGGGGACTTCTTTCTGTTCCTGGGGATCAAGGGGGGAGGAGCTTAGAGGGGACTTCTTTCTGTTCCTGGGGATCGAGGGGACTTCTTTCTGTTCCTGGGGATCGAGAGGGACTTCTTTCTGTTCCTGGGGATCGAGGGGAGAGAAGCTTAGAGGGGACTTCTTTCTGTGCCTGGGGATAAAGGGGCTTCCTTCCCAGACCTGGGGGTTGAGGGGGAGGAGCTTAGAAGGGGAGGGGAGAGAGGTTTTGTTTTTGTTATGAGGTATGGAAGGGGGAGGAGCTTAGGGAGGCTTTCTTCCTGTATCAGAGGGAGGAGGAGTTTAAAAGCATTCTCCTTCCTGCCGCCATGTTTGGTGATGAGCATTTTTTGGGTCAGGTGATCTTATAGTAACCAATCTCTGACCCTCTGTCCCCTCTCTCCCGCAGGGGCCGCAAACGTTTTGTGAGTGAGGGAGACGGAGGACTCGTCAAACAGTGACTGGACCCCTCCCCCACCCTGGCCTGGAGGTCAGAGATTTGGGGGAGACCGAGATCTTCTGGTGTACAAACTAACCAAAATAAAGGGGGAAATTGGGAAATGACTGGCTGGTGTTTTAATGATGACCTCTGCTGAGGGTACATAAGAGCTTATTAAACCTTACACACCAGTACAATGCGCCCCCCCCCCCCTTATAGTGATGTGGCTGGCTTATCCAAAAGCCCCCTTATTGGTCCTTCTAAGCTGGAGGGCCCCATGTTGCCTACCCCTTGTTTATACTTTGCTTGCACCATGAATCTACACCAGTACTCCCATCTAACTGACTCCCCACATCGGATGTAGACAACCCAATGTAAAGGGCTGACTCTCAGCTTCTATACCAGTGAGTACACCCATCTAACCGATTCCCCACACCACCTGATGAAGGCCACCTGATGTAAAGGGTTGACTCTTAGCGTCCAGACCTGTACACCCATCTAACTGACTCCCTACATCTCCTGATGAAGACCATCCAATGTACAGGGCTGACTCTCCGCTTCTACACCAATACACTTATTTAACCGACTCCCCACATCTCTTGATGGAGACCCTTCAAGGTAAAGGGCTGACTCTCAGTGTCTACACCAGTACACCCATCTAACCAATTCCCCACGTTCCTGATGAAGACCACCCAGTGTAAAGGGCTGACTCTCAGCTTCTACACCAGTACACCCATCTAACCGATTTCCCACATCTGATGACGACCACCCAATGTAAAGGGCTGACTCTCACCTACCTAACTGACTACCTACATCTTCTGATGGAGGCCCTTCAAGGTAAAAGGCTGACTATCAGTGTCTAGACCAGTTCACACATCTAACTGATTCCCCACATTCCTGATGAAGACCACCCCATGTAAAGGACTGACTCTCAGCTTCTACACCAGTAAGTACACCCATCTAACCAACTCCCCACACCACCTGATTAAGGCCACCTTATGTAAAGGGTTGACTCTTAGTTTCCAGACCTGTATACCCATCTAACCGACTCCCCACATCTCCTGATGAAGACCACCCAATGTAAAGGGCTGACTCTCAGCTTCTAGGCCAGTACACCCATCTAACCGATTCCCCACATCGGATGTAGACAACCCAATGTAAAGGATTGACTCTCAGCTTCTACACCAGTAAATACACCCATCTAACCAACTCTCCACCACACCTGATGAAGACCACCTTATGTAAAGAGTTGACTCTTAGCTTCTAGACCTGTACACCCATCTAACTGACTCCCCAGACCACCCAATGTAAAGGGCTGACTCCTAGCTTCTACACCAGATACCTAACTGACTCCCTACATCTTCTGATGAAGACCACCCAATGTAAAGGGCTGACTCACAGATTCTACAGCAGTATATCGATCTAACCATCTCCTCACATCTGAAGAAGACCACTCAATGTAAAGGACGGGCTCTCGGCTTGTAGACCAGTACACCCATCTAACCAACTCCCCACATTCCAGACCACCCAATGTGAAGGGCTGACTCTCAGCTTCTACACCAGTACACCCATCTAACCGACTTCCTACATCTCCTGATGAAGACCATCCAATGTACAGGGCTGACTCAGCTTCTACACCAGTACACCCATCTAACCGACTCCCCACATCTCCTGATGAAGACCACCCAATGTAAAGGGCTGACTCTCAGCTTCTAGACCTGTACACCCATTTAACTGACTCCCCAGACCACCCAATGTAAAGGGCTGACTCCTAGCTTCTACACCAGTACACCAGATATCTAACTGACTCCCTACATCTTCTGATGAAGACCACCCAATGTAAAGGGCTGACTCTCAGATTCTACACTAGTATACCGATCTAACCATCTCCTCACATCTGAAGAAGACTACGCAATGTAAAGGACGGACTCTCAGCTTGTAGACCAGTACACTCATCTAACCGACTCCCCACATTCCTGATGAAGACCACCCAATGTGAAGGGCTGACTCTCAGCTTCTACACCAGTACACCCATCTAACCGACTCCCCACATTCCTGATGAAGACCACCCAATGTGAAGGGCTTACTCTCAAGTTCTAGGCCAGTACACTAATCTAACCGACTCCCCACATTCCTGAAGACCACCCAATGTAAAGGGCTGACTCTCAGCTTCTACACCAGTACACCCATCTAACTGATTCCCCACATCTCCTGATGAAGACCACCCAATGTAAAGGGCTGACTCTCAGCTTCTACACCAGTACACCCATCTAACCGACTCCCCACCTCTGCTGATGAAGACCACCCAATGTAAAGGGCTGACTCTCAGCTTCTACAACAGTACACCCATCTAACCGACTCCCCACCTCTCCTGATGAAGACCACCCAATGTAAAGGGCTGACTCTCAGCTTCTACACCAGTACACCCATCTAACCGACTCCCCACCTCTCCTGATGAAGACCACTCAATGTAAAGGGCTGACTCAGCTTCTACACCAGTACACCCATCTAACCGACTCCCCACCTCTTCTGATAAAGACCACTCAATGTAAAGGGCTGACTCTCAGCTTCTACAACAGTACACCCATCTAACCGACTTCCTACATCTCCTGATGGAGACCCTTCAAGGTAAAGGGCTGACTCTCAGTGTCTACACCAGTACACCCATCTAACCAACCCCCACATCTCCTGATGAAGACCACCCAGTGTAAAGGGGTTAGCTTCTAGACCTGTACACCCATCTAACTGACTCCCCAGACCACCACCCAATGTAAAGGGCTGACTCCTAGCTTCTACGCCAGATATCTAACTGACTCCCTACATCTCCTGATGAAGACCATCCAATGTACAGGGCTGACTCTCCGCTTCTACACCAGTACACTTATTTACCCGACTTCCTACATCTCCTGATGGAGACCCTTCAAGGTAAAGGGCTGACTCTCAGTGTCTACACCAGTACACCCATCTAACCAATTCCCCACGTTCCTGATGAAGACCACCCAGTGTAAAGGGCTGACTCTCAGCTTCTACACCAGTACACCCATCTAACCGACTTCCCACATCTGATGACGACCACCCAATGTAAAGGGCTGACTCTCACCTACCTAACCGACTACCTACATCTTCTGATGGAGGCCCTTCAAGGTAAAAGGCTGACTCTCAGTGTCTAGACCAGTTCACACGTCTAACCGATTCCCCACATTCCTGATGAAGACCACCCAATGTAAAGGGCTGACTCTCAGCTTCTACACCAGTAAGTACACCCATCTAACCAACTCCCCACACCACCTGATGAAGGCCATCTTATGTAAAGGGTTGACTCCTAGCTTCTAGACCTGTACACCCATCTAACCAATTCCTCACATTCCTGATGAAGACCACCCAATGTAAAGGGCTGGCTCTCAGCTTCTACAACAGTACACCCATCTAACCGACTCCCCACATCTCCTGATGAAGACCACCCAATGTACAGGGCTGACTCTCAGCTTCTACAACAGTACACCCATCTAACCGACTCCCCACATCTCCTGATGAAGACCACCCAATGTAAAGGGCGGACTCTCAGCTTCTAGGCCAGTACACCCATCTAACCGATTCCCCACATCAGATGTAGACAACCCAGTGTAAAGGGCTGACTCTTAGCTTCTATACCAGTAAGTACACCCATCTAACCAACTCTCCACACCACCTGATGAAGGCCACCTTTTGTAAAGGGTTGACTCTTAGCTTCTAGACCTGTAGACCTATTTAACTGACTCCCCAGACCACCCAATGTAAAGGGTTGACTCCTAGCTTCTACACCAGTACACCAGATATCTAACTGACTCCCTACATCTTCTGATGAAGACCACCCAATGTAAAGGGCTGACTCTCAGATTCTACATTAGTATACCGATCTAACCGACTCCCCACCTCTCCTGATGAAGACCACCCAATGTAAAGGGCTGACTCTCAGTGTCTACACCAGTACACCCATCTAACCAACCCCCACATCTCCTGATGAAGACCACCCAATGTAAAGGGGTTAGCTTCTAGATCTGTACACCCATCTAACTGACTCCCCAGACCACCACCCAATGTAAAGGGCTGACTCCTAACTTCTACACCAGATATCTAACTGACTCCCCACTCTCCTGATGAAGACCATCCAATGTAAAGGGCTGACTCTCAGTGTCTACAAAGGCTCGGCCCATCCAGAGAGGTCCCTTAGTGGTGTTCAGTCTCCTTACTGACATGGAAAATCCATCTGTTCTATAGAACAGCGACTTGCAATCTCCAGAACAACCTTCTGCCCCCCCTCGGGGTACCAAATATCCTCCCGTACCGTCCAATCCAAGCGCGTCGGGACCCTTTGGGGTACCATACATACCAACAACCTCCAAATATCCTCCCGTACCGTCCAATCCCAATCGTGGAGAGACCCCCAAATACCCCCCAACCCCCACCTTATATGGAAATCTCTCCCCTTCACAGACCATTGATGGAGAGAACTCCACTTACATCCCCGATCACCACCGTTCATGGAAATATGTCAGCTGGTGAGCCCCCCGATCGGGACCCCTAAATGTCCTCTGAGAGGAGGAGGATCGGGGTGATGACCTGAGAGGAGGAGGATCGGGGTGATGATCTGAGAGGAGGAGGATCGGGGTGATGATCTGAGAGGAGGAGGATCGGGGTGATGACCTGAGAGGAGGAGGATCGGGGTGATGATCTGAGAGGAGGAGGATCGGGGTGATGATCTGAGAGGAGGAGGATCGGGGTGATGACCTGAGAGGAGGAGGATCGGGGTGATGATCTGAGAGGAGGAGGATCGGGGTGATGATCTGAGAGCAGGAGGATCGGGTTGATGACCTGAGGGGGAGGATCGGGGTGATGATCTGAGAGGAGGAGGATCGGGGTGATGATCTGAGAGGAGGAGGATCGGGGTGATGATCTGAGAGGAGGATCGGGGTGATGATCTGAGAGGGGGAGGATCGGGGTGATGATCTGAGAGGGGGAGGATCGGGGTGATGATCTGAGAGGAGGAGGATCGGGGTGATGATCTGAGAGGAGGAGGATCGGGGAGATGACCTGAGAGGAGGAGGATCGGGGTGATGACCTGAGAGGAGGAGGATCGGGGTGATGACCTGAGAGGAGGAGGATCGGGGTGATGACCTGAGAGGAGGAGGATCGGGGTGATGACCTGAGAGGAGGAGGATCGGGGAGATGATCTGAGAGGAGGAGGATCGGGGTGATGACCTGAGAGGAGGAGGATCGGGGTGATGATCTGAGAGGGGGAGGATCGGGGTGATGACCTGAGAGGAGGAGGATCGGGGTGATGATCTGAGAGGAGGAGGATCGGGGTGATGACCTGAGAGGAGGAGGATCGGGGTGATGACCTGAGAGGGGGAGGATCGGGGTGATGACCTGAGAGGAGGAGGATCGGGGTGATGACCTGAGAGGAGGAGGATCGGGGAGATGACCTGAGAGGAGGATCGGGGTGATGATCTGAGAGGAGGAGGATCGGGGTGATGATCTGAGAGGAGGAGGATCGGGGTGATGACCTGAGAGGAGGAGGATCGGGGTGATGATCTGAGAGGAGGAGGATCGGGGTGATGACCTGAGAGGGGGAGGATCGGGGTGATGACCTGAGAGGAGGAGAATCGGGGTGATGACCTGAGAGGAGGAGGATCGGGGTGATGACCTGAGAGGGGGAGGATCGGGTGATGACCTGAGAGGAGGAGGATCGGGGTGATGATCTGAGAGGAGGAGGATCGGGGTGATGATCTGAGAGGAGGAGGATCGGGGTGATGACCTGAGAGGGGGAGGATCGGGGTGATGACCTGAGAGGGGGAGGATCGGGGTGATGACCTGAGAGGAGGAGGATCGGGGTGATGACCTGAGAGGAGGAGGATCGGGGTGATGACCTGAGAGGAGGAGGATCGGGGAGATGACCTGAGAGGAGGAGGATCGGGGTGATGACCTGAGAGGAGGAGGATCGGGGTGATGACCTGAGAGGGGGAGGATCGGGGTGATGATCTGAGAGGGGGAGGATCGGGGTGATGATCTGAGAGGGGGAGGATCGGGGTGATGATCTGAGAGGAGGAGGATCGGGGTGATGATCTGAGAGGGGGAGGATCGGGGTGATGATCTGAGAGGAGGAGGATCGGGGTGATGACCTGAGAGGAGGAGGATCGGGGAGATGACCTGAGAGGAGGAGGATCGGGGTGATGACCTGAGAGGAGGAGGATCGGGGTGATGACCTGAGAGGAGGAGGATCGGGGTGATGACCTGAGAGGAGGAGGATCGGGGTGATGATCTGAGAGGGGGAGGATCGGGGTGATGATCTGAGAGGAGGAGGATCGGGGTGATGATCTGAGAGGAGGATCGGGGTGATGACCTGAGAGGAGGAGGATCGGGGTGATGACCTGAGAGGAGGAGGATCGGGGAGATGACCTGAGAGGAGGAGGATCGGGGTGATGACCTGAGAGGAGGAGGATCGGGGTGATGACCTGAGAGGAGGAGGATCGGGGTGATGACCTGAGAGGAGGAGGATCGGGGTGATGATCTGAGAGGGGGAGGATCGGGGTGATGATCTGAGAGGAGGAGGATCGGGGTGATGACCTGAGAGGGGGAGGATCGGGGTGATGATCTGAGAGGAGGAGGATCGGGGTGATGATCTGAGAGGGGGAGGATTGGGGTGATGACCTGAGAGGAGGAGGATCGGGGTGATGATCTGAGAGGAGGAGGATCGGGGTGATGATCTGAGAGGAGGAGGATCGGGGTGATGATCTGAGAGGAGGAGGATCGGGGAGATGACCTGAGAGGAGGATCGGGGTGATGATCTGAGAGGAGGAGGATCGGGGTGATGACCTGAGAGGAGGAGGATCGGGGTGATGATCTGAGAGGAGGAGGATCGGGGTGATGATCTGAGAGGAGGAGGATTGGGGAGATGACCTGAGAGGAGGATCGGGGTGATGATCTGAGAGGAGGAGGATCGGGGTGATGACCTGAGAGGAGGAGGATCGGGGTGATGACCTGAGAGGAGGAGGATCGGGGTGATGATCTGAGAGGGGGAGGATCGGGGTGATGATCTGAGAGGAGGAGGATCGGGGTGATGATCTGAGAGGAAGAGGATCGGGGAGATGACCTGAGAGGAGGAGGATCGGGGTGATGACCTGAGAGGGGGAGGATTGGGGTGATGACCTGAGAGGGGGAGGATCGGGGTGATGACCTGAGAGGAGGAGGATCGGGGTGATGATCTGAGAGGGGGAGGATCGGGGTGATGATCTGAGAGGAGGAGGATCGGGGTGATGATCTGAGAGGAGGAGGATCGGGGTGATGACCTGAGAGGAGGAGGATCGGGGTGATGACCTGAGAGGAGGAGGATCGGGGAGATGACCTGAGAGGAGGAGGATCGGGGTGATGACCTGAGAGGAGGAGGATCGGGGTGATGACCTGAGAGGAGGAGGATCGGGGTGATGACCTGAGAGGAGGAGGATCGGGGAGATGACCTGAGAGGAGGAGGATCGGGGTGATGACCTGAGAGGAGGAGGATCGGGGTGATGACCTGAGAGGAGGAGGATCGGGGTGATGACCTGAGAGGAGGAGGATCGGGGTGATGATCTGAGAGGGGGAGGATCGGGGTGATGATCTGAGAGGAGGAGGATCGGGGTGATGACCTGAGAGGGGGAGGATCGGGGTGATGATCTGAGAGGAGGAGGATCGGGGTGATGATCTGAGAGGGGGAGGATTGGGGTGATGACCTGAGAGGAGGAGGATCGGGGTGATGATCTGAGAGGAGGAGGATCGGGGTGATGATCTGAGAGGAGGAGGATCGGGGTGATGATCTGAGAGGAGGAGGATCGGGGAGATGACCTGAGAGGAGGAGGATCGGGGAGATGACCTGAGAGGAGGAGGATCGGGGTGATGACCTGAGAGGAGGAGGATCGGGGTGATGACCTGAGAGGAGGAGGATCGGGGAGATGACCTGAGAGGAGGAGGATCGGGGTGATGACCTGAGAGGAGGAGGATCGGGGTGATGACCTGAGAGGGGGAGGATCGGGGTGATGATCTGAGAGGGGGAGGATCGGGGTGATGATCTGAGAGGAGGAGGATCGGGGTGATGATCTGAGAGGGGGAGGATCGGGGTGATGATCTGAGAGGGGGAGGATCGGGGTGATGATCTGAGAGGAGGAGGATCGGGGAGATGACCTGAGAGGAGGAGGATCGGGGAGATGACCTGAGAGGAGGAGGATCGGGGTGATGACCTGAGAGGAGGAGGATCGGGGTGATGACCTGAGAGGAGGAGGATCGGGGAGATGACCTGAGAGGAGGAGGATCGGGGTGATGACCTGAGAGGAGGAGGATCGGGGTGATGACCTGAGAGGGGGAGGATCGGGGTGATGATCTGAGAGGGGGAGGATCGGGGTGATGATCTGAGAGGAGGAGGATCGGGGTGATGATCTGAGAGGGGGAGGATTGGGGTGATGATCTGAGAGGAGGAGGATCGGGGTGATGACCTGAGAGGAGGAGGATCGGGGAGATGACCTGAGAGGAGGAGGATCGGGGTGATGACCTGAGAGGAGGAGGATCGGGGTGATGACCTGAGAGGAGGAGGATCGGGGTGATGACCTGAGAGGAGGAGGATCGGGGTGATGATCTGAGAGGGGGAGGATCGGGGTGATGATCTGAGAGGAGGAGGATCGGGGTGATGATCTGAGAGGAGGATCGGGGTGATGACCTGAGAGGAGGAGGATCGGGGTGATGACCTGAGAGGAGGAGGATCGGGGTGATGACCTGAGAGGAGGAGGATCGGGGAGATGACCTGAGAGGAGGAGGATCGGGGTGATGATCTGAGAGGGGGAGGATCGGGGTGATGATCTGAGAGGGGGAGGATCGGGGTGATGATCTGAGAGGAGGAGGATCGGGGTGATGATCTGAGAGGAGGAGGATCGGGGAGATGACCTGAGAGGAGGAGGATCGGGGTGATGACCTGAGAGGGGGAGGATCGGGGTGATGACCTGAGAGGGGGAGGATCGGGGAGATGACCTGAGAGGAGGAGGATCGGGGTGATGACCTGAGAGGAGGAGGATCGGGGTGATGATCTGAGAGGGGGAGGATTGGGGTGATGACCTGAGAGGAGGAGGATCGGGGTGATGATCTGAGAGGAGGAGGATCGGGGTGATGATCTGAGAGGAGGAGGATCGGGGTGATGATCTGAGAGGGGGAGGATCGGGGTGATGATCTGAGAGGAGGAGGATTGGGGTGATGATCTGAGAGGAGGAGGATCGGGGTGATGACCTGAGAGGAGGAGGATCGGGGAGATGACCTGAGAGGAGGAGGATCGGGGTGATGATCTGAGAGGGGGAGGATCGGGGTGATGATCTGAGAGGAGGAGGATTGGGGTGATGATCTGAGAGGAGGAGGATCGGGGTGATGACCTGAGAGGAGGAGGATCGGGGTGATGACCTGAGAGGAGGAGGATCGGGGTGATGATCTGAGAGGAGGAGGATCGGGGTGATGATCTGAGAGGAGGAGGATCGGGGTGATGATCTGAAAGGAGGAGGATCGGGGAGATGATCTGAGAGGAGGAGGATTGGGGAGATGACCTGAGAGGAGGATCGGGGTGATGATCTGAGAGGAGGAGGATCGGGGTGATGACCTGAGAGGAGGAGGATCGGGGTGATGACCTGAGAGGAGGAGGATCGGGGTGATGATCTGAGAGGAGGAGGATCGGGGTGATGATCTGAGAGGGGGAGGATCGGGGTGATGATCTGAGAGGAGGAGGATCGGGGTGATGATCTGAGAGGAGGAGGATCGGGGAGATGACCTGAGAGGAGGAGGATCGGGGTGATGACCTGAGAGGGGGAGGATCGGGGTGATGACCTGAGAGGGGGAGGATCGGGGAGATGACCTGAGAGGAGGAGGATCGGGGTGATGACCTGAGAGGAGGAGGATCGGGGTGATGATCTGAGAGGGGGAGGATTGGGGTGATGACCTGAGAGGAGGAGGATCGGGGTGATGATCTGAGAGGAGGAGGATCGGGGTGATGATCTGAGAGGAGGAGGATCGGGGTGATGATCTGAGAGGGGGAGGATCGGGGTGATGATCTGAGAGGAGGAGGATTGGGGTGATGATCTGAGAGGAGGAGGATCGGGGTGATGACCTGAGAGGAGGAGGATCGGGGAGATGACCTGAGAGGAGGAGGATCGGGGTGATGATCTGAGAGGGGGAGGATCGGGGTGATGATCTGAGAGGAGGAGGATTGGGGTGATGATCTGAGAGGAGGAGGATCGGGGTGATGACCTGAGAGGAGGAGGATCGGGGTGATGACCTGAGAGGAGGAGGATCGGGGTGATGATCTGAGAGGAGGAGGATCGGGGTGATGATCTGAGAGGAGGAGGATCGGGGTGATGATCTGAAAGGAGGAGGATCGGGGAGATGACCTGAGAGGAGGAGGATCGGGGTGATGATCTGAGAGGAGGAGGATCGGGGTGATGACCTGAGAGGAGGAGGATCGGGGTGATGATCTGAGAGGGGGAGGATCGGGGTGATGATCTGAGAGGAGGAGGATCGGGTGATGATCTGAGAGGAGGAGGATCGGGGTGATGATCTGAGAGGAGGAGGATCGGGGAGATGACCTGAGAGGAGGATCGGGGTGATGATCTGAGAGGAGGAGGATCGGGGAGATGACCTGAGAGGAGGATCAGGGTGATGATCTGAGAGGAGGAGGATCGGGGTGATGATCTGAGAGGAGGAGGATCGGGGTGATGATCTGAGAGGGGGAGGATCGGGGTGATGACCTGAGAGGAGGAGGATCGGGGTGATGACCTGAGAGGGGGAGGATCGGGGAGATGACCTGAGAGGAGGAGGATCGGGGTGATGATCTGAGAGGAGGAGGATCGAGGTGATGACCTGGGAGGAGGAGGATCGGGGTGATGATCTGAGAGGAGGAGGATCGGGGAGATGACCTGAGAGGAGGATCGGGGAGATGATCTGAGAGGAGGAGGATCGGGGTGATGATCTGAGAGGAGGAGGATCGGGGTGATGATCTGAGAGGAGGAGGATCGGGGTGATGATCTGAGAGGAGGAGGATCGGGGAGATGACCTGAGAGGAGGATCGGGGTGATGATCTGAGAGGAGGAGGATCGGGGTGATGATCTGAGAGGAGGAGGATCGGGGAGATGACCTGAGAGGAGGATCGGGGTGATGATCTGAGAGGGGGAGGATCGGGGTGATGATCTGAGAGGGGGAGGATCGGGGAGATGACCTGAGAGGAGGATCGGGGTGATGATCTGAGAGGAGGAGGATCGGGGTGATGATCTGAGAGGAGGAGGATCGGGGAGATGACCTGAGAGGAGGAGGATCGGGGTGATGACCTGAGAGGGGGAGGATCGGGGTGATGACCTGAGAGGGGGAGGATTGTGGTGATGACCTGAGAGGATGATCGGGGTGATGATCTGAGAGGAGGAGGATCGGGGAGATGACCTGAGAGGAGGAGGATCGGGGTGATGACCTGAGAGGAGGAGGATCGGGGTGATGACCTGAGAGGAGGAGGATCGGGGTGATGATCTGAGAGCAGGAGGATCGGGGTGATGACCTGAGAGGAGGAGGATCGGGGTGATGATCTGAGAGGAGGAGGATCGGGGTGATGATCTGAGAGGGGGAGGATAGGGGTGATGACCTGAGAGGGGGAGGATCGGGGTGATGACCTGAGAGGGGGAGGATCGGGGTGATGACCTGAGAGGGGGAGGATCGGGGTGATGACCTGAGAGGGGGAGGATCGGGGTGATGACCTGAGAGGAGGAGGATCGGGGTGATGACCTGAGAGGGGGAGAATCGGGGTGATGATCTGAGAGGAGGAGGATCGGGGTGATGATCTGAGAGGAGGAGGATCGGGGTGATCTGAGAGGAGGAGGATCGGGGTGATGATCTGAGAGGAGGAGGATCGGGGTGATGATCTGAGAGGAGGAGGATCGGGGTGATGATCTGAGAGGAGGAGGATCGGGGTGATGATCTGAGAGGAGGAGGATCGGGGTGATGACCTGAGAGGAGGAGGATCGGGGTGATGATCTGAGAGGAGGAGGATCGGGGAGATGACCTGAGAGGAGGATCGGGGTGATGATCTGAGAGGAGGAGGATCGGGGTGATGATCTGAGAGGAGGAGGATCGGGGTGATGATCTGAGAGGAGGATCGGGGTGATGATCTGAGAGGGGGAGGATCGGGGTGATGATCTGAGAGGAGGAGGATCGGGGAGATGACCTGAGAGGAGGATCGGGGTGATGATCTGAGAGGAGGAGGATCGGGGTGATGATCTGAGAGGAGGAGGATCGGGGAGATGACCTGAGAGGAGGAGGATCGGGGTGATGACCTGAGAGGGGGAGGATCGGGGTGATGACCTGAGAGGGGGAGGATTGTGGTGATGACCTGAGAGGATGATCGGGGTGATGATCTGAGAGGAGGAGGATCGGGGAGATGACCTGAGAGGAGGAGGATCGGGGTGATGACCTGAGAGGAGGAGGATCGGGGTGATGATCTGAGAGCAGGAGGATCGGGGTGATGACCTGAGAGGAGGAGGATCGGGGTGATGATCTGAGAGGAGGAGGATCGGGGTGATGATCTGAGAGGGGGAGGATAGGGGTGATGACCTGAGAGGGGGAGGATCGGGGTGATGACCTGAGAGGGGGAGGATCGGGGTGATGACCTGAGAGGGGGAGGATCGGGGTGATGACCTGAGAGGGGGAGGATCGGGGTGATGACCTGAGAGGGGGAGGATCGGGGTGATGACCTGAGAGGAGGAGGATCGGGGTGATGACCTGAGAGGGGGAGGATCGGGGTGATGATCTGAGAGGAGGAGGATCGGGGTGATCTGAGAGGAGGAGGATCGGGGTGATGATCTGAGAGGAGGAGGATCGGGGTGATGATCTGAGAGGAGGAGGATCGGGGTGATGATCTGAGAGGAGGAGGATCGGGGTGATGATCTGAGAGGAGGAGGATCGGGGTGATGACCTGAGAGGAGGAGGATCGGGGTGATGATCTGAGAGGAGGAGGATCGGGGAGATGACCTGAGAGGAGGATCGGGGTGATGATCTGAGAGGAGGATCGGGGTGATGATCTGAGAGGAGGAGGATCGGGGTGATGATCTGAGAGGAGGATCGGGGTGATGATCTGAGAGGGGGAGGATCGGGGTGATGACCTGAGAGGGGGAGGATCGGGGTGATGACCTGAGAGGGGGAGGATCGGGGTGATGACCTGAGAGGAGGATCGGGGTGATGACCTGAGAGGAGGAGGATCGGATTGATGACCTGAGAGGAGGAGGATCGGGGAGATGACCTGAGAGAAGGAGGATCGGGGTGATGACCTGAGAGGGGGAGGATCGGGGTGATGATCTGAGAGGAGGAGGATCGGGGTGATGACCTGAGAGGAGGAGGATCGGGGAGATGACCTGAGAGGAGGAGGATCGGGGTGATGACCTGAGAGGAGGAGGATCGGGGTGATGACCTGAGAGGAGGAGGATCGGGGTGATGATCTGAGAGGAGGAGGATCGGGGTGATGATCTGAGAGGAGGAGGATCGGGGAGATGACCTGAGAGGAGGAGGATCGGGGTGATGACCTGAGAGGAGGAGGATCGGGGTGATGACCTGAGAGGAGGAGGATCGGGGTGATGATCTGAGAGGAGGAGGATCGGGGTGATGATCTGAGAGGAGGAGGATTGGGGAGATGACCTGAGAGGAGGAGGATCGGGGTGATGACCTGAGAGGAGGAGGATCGGGGTGATGATCTGAGAGGGGGAGGATCGGGGTGATGATCTGAGAGGAGGAGGATCGGGGTGATGATCTGAGAGGAGGAGGATCGGGGTGATGATCTGAGAGGAGGATCGGGGTGATGATCTGAGAGGGGGAGGATCGGGGTGATGATCTGAGAGGAGGAGGATCGGGGAGATGACCTGAGAGGAGGAGGATCGGGGTGATGACCTGAGAGGAGGAGGATCGGGGTGATGACCTGAGAGGAGGAGGATCGGGGAGATGACCTGAGAGGAGGAGGATCGGGGTGATGACCTGAGAGGAGGAGGATCGGGGTGATGACCAGAGAGGAGGAGGATCGGGGTGATGATCTGAGAGGAGGAGGATCGGGGTGATGATCTGAGAGGAGGAGGATCGGGGAGATGACCTGAGAGGAGGAGGATCGGGGTGATGACCTGAGAGGAGGAGGATCGGGGAGATGACCTGAGAGGAGGAGGATCGGGGTGATGACCTGAGAGGAGGAGGATCGGGGTGATGATCTGAGAGGGGGAGGATCGGGGTGATGATCTGAGAGGAGGAGGATCGGGGTGATGATCTGAGAGGAGGAGGATCGGGGTGATGACCTGAGAGGAGGAGGATCGGGGTGATGACCTGAGAGGAGGAGGATCGGAGTGATGACCTGAGAGGAGGAGGATCGGGGTGATGACCTGAGAGGAGGAGGATCGGGGTGATGATCTGAGAGCAGGAGGATCGGGGTGATGACCTGAGAGGAGGAGGATCGGGGTGATGACCTGAGAGGGGGAGGATCGGGGTGATGATCTGAGAGGAGGATCGGGGTGATGATCTGAGAGGAGGAGGATCGGGGAGATGACCTGAGAGGAGGAGGATCGGGGTGATGACCTGAGAGGAGGAGGAACGGGGTGATGATCTGAGAGGAGGAGGATCGGGGTGATGATCTGAGAGGAGGAGGATCGGGGTGATGATCTGAGAGGGGGAGGATCGGGGTGATGATCTGAGAGGAGGAGGATCGGGGTGATGATCTGAGAGGAGGAGGATCGGGGTGATGATCTGAGAGGGGGAGGATCGGGGTGATGACCTGAGAGGAGGAGGATCGGGGTGATGACCTGAGAGGAGGAGGATCGGGGTGATGATCTGAGAGCAGGAGGATCGGGGTGATGACCTGAGAGGAGGAGGATCGGGGTGATGACCTGAGAGGAGGAGGATCGGGGTGATGATCTGAGAGGAGGATCGGGGAGATGACCTGAGAGGAGGAGGATCGGGGTGATGACCTGAGAGGGGGAGGATCGGGGTGATGACCTGAGAGGAGCAGGATCGGGGTGATGATCTGAGAGGAGGAGGATCGGGGTGATGATCTGAGAGGAGGAGGATTGGGGTGATGACCTGAGAGGAGGAGGATCGGGGTGATGATCTGAGAGGAGGAGGATCGGGGTGATGATCTGAGAGGAGGATCGGGGTGATGATCTGAGAGGAGGATCGGGGTGATGACCTGAGAGGAGGAGGATCGGGGTGATGACCTGAGAGGAGGAGGATCGGGGTGATGACCTGAGAGGAGGAGGATCGGGGTGATGATCTGAGAGCAGGAGGATCGGGGTGATGACCTGAGAGGAGGAGGATCGGGGTGATGATCTGAGAGGAGGAGGATCGGGGTGATGATCTGAGAGGAGGATCGGGGTGATGATCTGAGAGGAGGAGGATCGGGGAGATGACCTGAGAGGAGGAGGATCGGGGTGATGACCTGAGAGGAGGAGGATCGGGGTGATGACCTGAGAGGAGGAGGATCGGGGTGATGATCTGAGAGGGGGAGGATTGGGGTGATGACCTGAGAGGAGGAGGATCGGGGTGATGATCTGAGAGGAGGAGGATCGGGGTGATGATCTGAGAGGAGGAGGATCGGGGTGATGATCTGAGAGGAGGAGGATCGGGGTGATGATCTGAGAGGAGGAGGATCGGGGTGATGATCTGAGAGGGGGAGGATCGGGGTGATGATCTGAGAGGAGGAGGATCGGGGTGATGATCTGAGAGGAGGAGGATCGGGGTGATGACCTGAGAGGAGGAGGATCGGGGAGATGACCTGAGAGGAGGAGGATCGGGGTGATGATCTGAGAGGGGGAGGATTGGGGTGATGACCTGAGAGGAGGAGGATCGGGGTGATGATCTGAGAGGAGGAGGATCGGGGTGATGATCTGAGAGGAGGAGGATCGGGGTGATGATCTGAGAGGAGGAGGATCGGGGTGATGATCTGAGAGGAGGAGGATCGGGGAGATGACCTGAGAGGAGGATCGGGGTGATGATCTGAGAGGAGGAGGATCGGGGAGATGACCTGAGAGGAGGATCGGGGTGATGATCTGAGAGGAGGAGGATCGGGGTGATGATCTGAGAGGAGGAGGATCGGGGAGATGACCTGAGAGGAGGATCGGGGTGATGATCTGAGAGGAGGAGGATCGGGGAGATGACCTGAGAGGAGGATCGGGGTGATGATCTGAGGAGGAGGATCGGGGTGATGATCTGAGAGGAGGAGGATCGGGGTGATGATCTGAGAGGGGGAGGATCGGGCTGATGACCTGAGAGGAGGAGGATCGGGGTGATGACCTGAGAGGGGGAGGATCGGGGAGATGACATGAGAGGAGGAGGATCGGGGTGATGATCTGAGAGGAGGAGGATCGGGGTGATGACCTGAGAGGAGGAGGATCGGGGTGATGATCTGAGAGGAGGAGGATCGGGGAGATGACCTGAGAGGAGGATCGGGGTGATGATCTGAGAGGAGGAGGATCGGGGTGATGATCTGAGAGGAGGAGGATCGGGGTGATGATCTGAGAGGAGGAGGATCGGGGTGATGATCTGAGAGGGGGAGGATCAGGGTGATGATCTGAGAGGAGGAGGATCGGGGTGATGACCTGAGAGGAGGAGGATCGGGGTGATGACCTGAGAGGAGGAGGATCGGGGTGATGACCTGAGAGGAGGAGGATCGGGGAGATGACCTGAGAGGAGGAGGATCGGGGTGATGACCTGAGAGGAGGAGGATCGGGGTGATGATCTGAGAGGAGGAGGATCGGGGAGATGACCTGAGAGGATGACCTGAGAGGGGGAGGATCGGGGTGATGACCTGAGAGGAGGATCGGGGTGATGACCTGAGAGGAGGAGGATCGGGGTGATGACCTGAGAGGAGGAGGATCGGGGTGATGACCTGAGAGGAGGAGGATCGGGGTGATGACCTGAGAGGAGGAGGATCGGGGTGATGACCTGAGAGGAGGAGGATCGGGGTGATGATCTGAGAGGAGGAGGATCGGGGTGATGACCTGAGAGGAGGAGGATCGGGGTGATGACCTGAGAGGAGGAGGATCGGGGTGATGACCTGAGAGGGGGAGGATCGGGGTGATGACCTGAGAGGAGGAGGATCGGGGTGATGATCTGAGAGGGGGAGGATCGGGGTGATGATCTGAGAGGAGGAGGATCGGGGTGATGACCTGAGAGGAGGAGGATCGGGGTGATGACCTGAGAGGAGGAGGATCGGGGTGATGACCTGAGAGGGGGAGGATCGGGGTGATGACCTGAGAGGAGGAGGATCGGGGTGATGATCTGAGAGGGGGAGGATCGGGGTGATGATCTGAGAGGAGGAGGATCGGGGTGATGATCTGAGAGGAGGAGGATCGGGGTGATGATCTGAGAGGAGGAGGATCGGGGTGATGACCTGAGAGGAGGAGGATCGGGGTGATGACCTGAGAGGAGGAGGATCGGGGTGATGACCTGAGAGGAGGAGGATCGGAGTGATGACCTGAGAGGAGGAGGATCGGGGTGATGACCTGAGAGGAGGAGGATCGGGGTGATGATCTGAGAGCAGGAGGATCGGGGTGATGACCTGAGAGGAGGAGGATCGGGGTGATGACCTGAGAGGGGGAGGATCGGGGTGATGATCTGAGAGGAGGATCGGGGTGATGATCTGAGAGGAGGAGGATCGGGGAGATGACCTGAGAGGAGGAGGATCGGGGTGATGACCTGAGAGGAGGAGGAACGGGGTGATGATCTGAGAGGAGGAGGATCGGGGTGATGATCTCAGAGGAGGAGGATCGGGGTGATGATCTGAGAGGGGGAGGATCGGGGTGATGACCTGAGAGGGGGAGGATCGGGGTGATGACCTGAGAGGAGCAGGATCGGGGTGATGATCTGAGAGGAGGAGGATCGGGGTGATGATCTGAGAGGAGGAGGATTGGGGTGATGACCTGAGAGGAGGAGGATCGGGGTGATGATCTGAGAGGAGGAGGATCGGGGTGATGATCTGAGAGGAGGATCGGGGTGATGATCTGAGAGGAGGATCGGGGTGATGACCTGAGAGGAGGAGGATCGGGGTGATGACCTGAGAGGAGGAGGATCGGGGTGATGACCTGAGAGGAGGAGGATCGGGGTGATGATCTGAGAGCAGGAGGATCGGGGTGATGACCTGAGAGGAGGAGGATCGGGGTGATGATCTGAGAGGAGGAGGATCGGGGTGATGATCTGAGAGGAGGATCGGGGTGATGATCTGAGAGGAGGAGGATCGGGGAGATGACCTGAGAGGAGGAGGATCGGGGTGATGACCTGAGAGGAGGAGGATCGGGGTGATGATCTGAGAGGGGGAGGATTGGGGTGATGACCTGAGAGGAGGAGGATCGGGGTGATGATCTGAGAGGAGGAGGATCGGGGTGATGATCTGAGAGGAGGAGGATCGGGGTGATGATCTGAGAGGAGGAGGATCGGGGTGATGATCTGAGAGGGGGAGGATCGGGGTGATGATCTGAGAGGAGGAGGATCGGGGTGATGATCTGAGAGGAGGAGGATCGGGGTGATGACCTGAGAGGAGGAGGATCGGGGAGATGACCTGAGAGGAGGAGGATCGGGGTGATGATCTGAGAGGGGGAGGATTGGGGTGATGACCTGAGAGGAGGAGGATCGGGGTGATGATCTGAGAGGAGGAGGATCGGGGTGATGATCTGAGAGGAGGAGGATCGGGGTGATGATCTGAGAGGAGGAGGATCGGGGAGATGACCTGAGAGGAGGATCGGGGTGATGATCTGAGAGGAGGAGGATCGGGGAGATGACCTGAGAGGAGGATAGGGGTGATGATCTGAGAGGAGGAGGATCGGGGTGATGATCTGAGAGGAGGAGAATCGGGGAGATGACCTGAGAGGAGGATCGGGGTGATGATCTGAGAGGAGGAGGATCGGGGAGATGACCTGAGAGGAGGATCGGGGTGATGATCTGAGGAGGAGGATCGGGGTGATGATCTGAGAGGAGGAGGATCGGGGTGATGATCTGAGAGGGGGAGGATCGGGCTGATGACCTGAGAGGAGGAGGATCGGGGTGATGACCTGAGAGGGGGAGGATCGGGGAGATGACATGAGAGGAGGAGGATCGGGGTGATGATCTGAGAGGAGGAGGATCGGGGTGATGACCTGAGAGGAAGAGGATCGGGGTGATGATCTGAGAGGAGGAGGATCGGGGAGATGACCTGAGAGGAGGATCGGGGTGATGATCTGAGAGGAGGAGGATCGGGGTGATGATCTGAGAGGAGGAGGATCGGGGTGATGATCTGAGAGGAGGAGGATCGGGGTGATGATCTGAGAGGGGGAGGATCGGGGTGATGATCTGAGAGGAGGAGGATTGGGGTGATGACCTGAGAGGAGGAGGATCGGGGTGATGACCTGAGAGGAGGAGGATTGGGGTGATAATCTGAGAGGAGGAGGATCGGGGAGATGACCTGAGAGGAGGAGGATCGGGGTGATGACCTGAGAGGAGGAGGATCGGGGTGATGATCTGAGAGGAGGAGGATCGGGGAGATGACCTGAGAGGATGACCTGAGAGGGGGAGGATCGGGGTGATGACCTGAGAGGAGGATCGGGGTGATGACCTGAGAGGAGGAGGATCGGGGTGATGACCTGAGAGGAGGAGGATCGGGGTGATGACCTGAGAGGAGGAGGATCGGGGTGATGACCTGAGAGGAGGAGGATCGGGGTGATGACCTGAGAGGAGGAGGATCGGGGTGATGATCTGAGAGGAGGAGGATCGGGGTGATGACCTGAGAGGAGGAGGATCGGGGTGATGACCTGAGAGGAGGAGGATCGGGGTGATGACCTGAGAGGGGGAGGATCGGGGTGATGACCTGAGAGGAGGAGGATCGGGGTGATGATCTGAGAGGGGGAGGATCGGGGTGATGATCTGAGAGGAGGAGGATCGGGGTGATGACCTGAGAGGAGGAGGATCGGGGTGATGACCTGAGAGGAGGAGGATCGGGGTGATGACCTGAGAGGGGGAGGATCGGGGTGATGACCTGAGAGGAGGAGGATCGGGGTGATGATCTGAGAGGGGGAGGATCGGGGTGATGATCTGAGAGGAGGAGGATCGGGGTGATGATCTGAGAGGAGGAGGATCGGGGTGATGATCTGAGAGGAGGAGGATCGGGGTGATGATCTGAGAGGAGGAGGATCGGGGTGATGACCTGAGAGGAGGAGGATCGGGGTGATGACCTGAGAGGAGGAGGATCGGAGTGATGACCTGAGAGGAGGAGGATCGGGGTGATGACCTGAGAGGAGGAGGATCGGGGTGATGATCTGAGAGCAGGAGGATCGGGGTGATGACCTGAGAGGAGGAGGATCGGGGTGATGACCTGAGAGGGGGAGGATCGGGGTGATGATCTGAGAGGAGGATCGGGGTGATGATCTGAGAGGAGGAGGATCGGGGAGATGACCTGAGAGGAGGAGGATCGGGGTGATGACCTGAGAGGAGGAGGAACGGGGTGATGATCTGAGAGGAGGAGGATCGGGGTGATGATCTCAGAGGAGGAGGATCGGGGTGATGATCTGAGAGGGGGAGGATCGGGGTGATGATCTGAGAGGAGGAGGATCGGGGTGATGATCTGAGAGGAGGAGGATCGGGGTGATGATCTGAGAGGGGGAGGATCGGGGTGATGACCTGAGAGGAGGAGGATCGGGGTGATGACCTGAGAGGAGGAGGATCGGGGTGATGATCTGAGAGCAGGAGGATCGGGGTGATGACCTGAGAGGAGGAGGATCGGGGTGATGACCTGAGAGGAGGAGGATCGGGGTGATGATCTGAGAGGAGGATCGGGGAGATGACCTGAGAGGAGGAGGATCGGGGTGATGACCTGAGAGGGGGAGGATCGGGGTGATGACCTGAGAGGAGCAGGATCGGGGTGATGATCTGAGAGGAGGAGGATCGGGGTGATGATCTGAGAGGAGGAGGATTGGGGTGATGACCTGAGAGGAGGAGGATCGGGGTGATGATCTGAGAGGAGGAGGATCGGGGTGATGATCTGAGAGGAGGATCGGGGTGATGATCTGAGAGGAGGATCGGGGTGATGACCTGAGAGGAGGAGGATCGGGGTGATGACCTGAGAGGAGGAGGATCGGGGTGATGACCTGAGAGGAGGAGGATCGGGGTGATGATCTGAGAGCAGGAGGATCGGGGTGATGACCTGAGAGGAGGAGGATCGGGGTGATGATCTGAGAGGAGGAGGATCGGGGTGATGATCTGAGAGGAGGATCGGGGTGATGATCTGAGAGGAGGAGGATCGGGGAGATGACCTGAGAGGAGGAGGATCGGGGTGATGACCTGAGAGGAGGAGGATCGGGGTGATGATCTGAGAGGGGGAGGATTGGGGTGATGACCTGAGAGGAGGAGGATCGGGGTGATGATCTGAGAGGAGGAGGATCGGGGTGATGATCTGAGAGGAGGAGGATCGGGGTGATGATCTGAGAGGAGGATCGGGGTGATGATCTGAGAGGAGGAGGATCGGGGTGATGATCTGAGAGGGGGAGGATCGGGGTGATGATCTGAGAGGAGGAGGATCGGGGTGATGATCTGAGAGGAGGAGGATCGGGGTGATGACCTGAGAGGAGGAGGATCGGGGAGATGACCTGAGAGGAGGAGGATCGGGGTGATGATCTGAGAGGGGGAGGATTGGGGTGATGACCTGAGAGGAGGAGGATCGGGGTGATGATCTGAGAGGAGGAGGATCGGGGTGATGATCTGAGAGGAGGAGGATCGGGGTGATGATCTGAGAGGAGGAGGATCGGGGAGATGACCTGAGAGGAGGATCGGGGTGATGATCTGAGAGGAGGAGGATCGGGGAGATGACCTGAGAGGAGGATCGGGGTGATGATCTGAGAGGAGGAGGATCGGGGTGATGATCTGAGAGGAGGAGGATCGGGGAGATGACCTGAGAGGAGGATCGGGGTGATGATCTGAGAGGAGGAGGATCGGGGAGATGACCTGAGAGGAGGATCGGGGTGATGATCTGAGGAGGAGGATCGGGGTGATGATCTGAGAGGAGGAGGATCGGGGTGATGATCTGAGAGGGGGAGGATCGGGCTGATGACCTGAGAGGAGGAGGATCGGGGTGATGACCTGAGAGGGGGAGGATCGGGGAGATGACATGAGAGGAGGAGGATCGGGGTGATGATCTGAGAGGAGGAGGATCGGGGTGATGACCTGAGAGGAGGAGGATCGGGGTGATGATCTGAGAGGAGGAGGATCGGGGAGATGACCTGAGAGGAGGATCGGGGTGATGATCTGAGAGGAGGAGGATCGGGGTGATGATCTGAGAGGAGGAGGATCGGGGTGATGATCTGAGAGGAGGAGGATCGGGGTGATGATCTGAGAGGGGGAGGATCGGGGTGATGATCTGAGAGGAGGAGGATCGGGGTGATGACCTGAGAGGAGGAGGATCGGGGTGATGACCTGAGAGGAGGAGGATCGGGGTGATGATCTGAGAGGAGGAGGATCGGGGAGATGACCTGAGAGGAGGAGGATCGGGGTGATGACCTGAGAGGAGGAGGATCGGGGTGATGATCTGAGAGGAGGAGGATCGGGGAGATGACCTGAGAGGAGGAGGATCGGGGTGATGATCTGAGAGGAGGAGGATCGGGGTGATGATCTGAGAGGAGGAGGATCGGGGTGATGATCTGAGAGGGGGAGGATCGGGGTGATGATCTGAGAGGAGGAGGATCGGGGTGATGATCTGAGAGGAGGAGGATCGGGGTGATGATCTGAGAGGAGGAGGATCGGGGTGATGATCTGAGAGGAGGAGGATCGGGGTGATGACCTGAGAGGAGGAGGATCGGGGAGATGACCTGAGAGGAGGAGGATCGGGGTGATGACCTGAGAGGAGGAGGATCGGGGTGATGACCTGAGAGGAGGAGGATCGGGGAGATGACCTGAGAGGGGGAGGATCGGGGTGATGATCTGAGAGGAGGATCGGGATGATGACCTGAGAGGAGGAGGATTGGGGTGATGACCTGAGAGGGGGAGGATCGGGGTGATGATCTGAGAGGAGGATCGGGGTGATGACCTGAGAGGAGGAGGATCGGGGTGATGATCTGAGAGGAGGAGGATCGGGGTGATGACCTGAGAGGGGGAGGATCGGGGTGATGACCTGAGAGGAGGATCGGGGTGATGACCTGAGAGGAGGAGGATCGGGGTGATGACCTGAGAGGAGGAGGATCGGGGTGATGACCTGAGAGGAGGAGGATCGGGGTGATGACCTGAGAGGAGGAGGATCGGGGTGATGACCTGAGAGGAGGAGGATCGGGGTGATGATCTGAGAGGAGGAGGATCGGGGTGATGATCTGAGAGGAGGAGGATCGGGGTGATGACCTGAGAGGAGGAGGATCGGGGATGATGACCTGAGAGGAGGAGGATCGGGGTGATGACCTGAGAGGGGGAGGATCGGGGTGATGATCTGAGAGGGGGAGGATCGGGGTGATGATCTGAGAGGAGGAGGATCGGGGTGATGACCTGAGAGGGGGAGGATCGGGGTGATGATCTGAGAGGAGGATCGGGGTGATGACCTGAGAGGGGGAGGATCGGGGTGATGATCTGAGAGGAGGATCGGGGTGATGACCTGAGAGGAGGAGGATCGGGTTGATGATCTGAGAGGAGGATCGGGGTGATGATCTGAGAGGGGGAGGATCGGGGTGATGACCTGAGAGGGGGAGGATCGGGGTGATGACCTGAGAGGAGGAGGATCGGGGTGATGATCTGAGAGGGGGAGGATCGGGGTGATGATCTGAGAGGAGGAGGATCGGGGTGATGACCTGAGAGGAGGAGGATCGGGGTGATGACCTGAGAGGAGGAGGATCGGGGTGATGACCTGAGAGGGGGAGGATCGGGGTGATGACCTGAGAGGAGGAGGATCGGGGTGATGATCTGAGAGGGGGAGGATCGGGGTGATGATCTGAGAGGAGGAGGATCGGGGTGATGATCTGAGAGGAGGAGGATCGGGGTGATGATCTGAGAGGAGGAGGATCGGGGAGATGACCTGAGAGGAGGATCGGGGTGATGATCTGAGGAGGAGGATCAGGGTGATGATCTGAGAGGAGGAGGATCGGGGTGATGATCTGAGAGGGGGAGGATCGGGCTGATGACCTGAGAGGAGGAGGATCGGGGTGATGACCTGAGAGGGGGAGGATCGGGGAGATGACATGAGAGGAGGAGGATCGGGGTGATGATCTGAGAGGAGGAGGATCGGGGTGATGACCTGAGAGGAGGAGGATCGGGGTGATGATCTGAGAGGAGGAGGATCGGGGAGATGACCTGAGAGGAGGATCGGGGTGATGATCTGAGAGGAGGAGGATCGGGGTGATGATCTGAGAGGAGGAGGATCGGGGTGATGATCTGAGAGGGGGAGGATCGGGGTGATGATCTGAGAGGAGGAGGATCGGGGTGATGACCTGAGAGGAGGAGGATCGGGGTGATGACCTGAGAGGAGGAGGATCGGGGTGATGATCTGAGAGGAGGAGGATCGGGGAGATGACCTGAGAGGAGGAGGATCGGGGTGATGACCTGAGAGGAGGAGGATCGGGGTGATGATCTGAGAGGAGGAGGATCGGGGTGATGATCTGAGAGGGGGAGGATCGGGCTGATGATCTGAGAGGAGGAGGATCGGGGTGATGATCTGAGAGGAGGAGGATCGGGGTGATGATCTGAGAGGAGGAGGATCGGGGTGATGATCTGAGAGGAGGAGGATCGGGGTGATGACCTGAGAGGAGGAGGATCGGGGAGATGACCTGAGAGGAGGAGGATCGGGGTGATGACCTGAGAGGAGGAGGATCGGGGTGATGACCTGAGAGGAGGAGGATCGGGGAGATGACCTGAGAGGGGGAGGATCGGGGTGATGATCTGAGAGGAGGATCGGGATGATGACCTGAGAGGAGGAGGATTGGGGTGATGACCTGAGAGGGGGAGGATCGGGGTGATGATCTGAGAGGAGGATCGGGGTGATGACCTGAGAGGAGGAGGATCGGGGTGATGATCTGAGAGGAGGAGGATCGGGGTGATGACCTGAGAGGGGGAGGATCGGGGTGATGACCTGAGAGGAGGATCGGGGTGATGACCTGAGAGGAGGAGGATCGGGGTGATGACCTGAGAGGAGGAGGATCGGGGTGATGACCTGAGAGGAGGAGGATCGGGGTGATGACCTGAGAGGAGGAGGATCGGGGTGATGACCTGAGAGGAGGAGGATCGGGGTGATGATCTGAGAGGAGGAGGATCGGGGGTGATGACCTGAGAGGAGGAGGATCGGGGTGATGACCTGAGAGGAGGAGGATCGGGGTGATGACCTGAGAGGGGGAGGATCGGGGTGATGATCTGAGAGGAGGAGGATCGGGGTGATGATCTGAGAGGAGGAGGATCGGGGTGATGACCTGAGAGGGGGAGGATCGGGGTGATGATCTGAGAGGAGGATCGGGGTGATGACCTGAGAGGGGGAGGATCGGGGTGATGATCTGAGAGGAGGATCGGGGTGATGACCTGAGAGGAGGAGGATCGGGGTGATGATCTGAGAGGAGGATCGGGGTGATGATCTGAGAGGGGGAGGATCGGGGTGATGACCTGAGAGGGGGAGGATCGGGGTGATGACCTGAGAGGAGGAGGATCGGGGTGATGATCTGAGAGGGGGAGGATCGGGGTGATGATCTGAGAGGAGGAGGATCGGGGTGATGACCTGAGAGGAGGAGGATCGGGGTGATGACCTGAGAGGAGGAGGATCGGGGTGATGACCTGAGAGGGGGAGGATCGGGGTGATGACCTGAGAGGAGGAGGATCGGGGTGATGATCTGAGAGGGGGAGGATCGGGGTGATGATCTGAGAGGAGGAGGATCGGGGTGATGATCTGAGAGGAGGAGGATCGGGGTGATGATCTGAGAGGAGGAGGATCGGGGTGATGACCTGAGAGGAGGAGGATCGGGGTGATGACCTGAGAGGAGGAGGATCGGAGTGATGACCTGAGAGGAGGAGGATCGGGGTGATGACCTGAGAGGAGGAGGATCGGGGTGATGATCTGAGAGCAGGAGGATCGGGGTGATGACCTGAGAGGAGGAGGATCGGGGTGATGACCTGAGAGGGGGAGGATCGGGGTGATGATCTGAGAGGAGGATCGGGGTGATGATCTGAGAGGAGGAGGATCGGGGAGATGACCTGAGAGGAGGAGGATCGGGGTGATGACCTGAGAGGAGGAGGATCGGGGTGATGATCTGAGAGGAGGAGGATCGGGGTGATGACCTGAGAGGAGGAGGATCGGGGTGATGATCTGAGAGGAGGAGGATCGGGGAGATGACCTGAGAGGAGGATCGGGGTGATGATCTGAGAGGAGGAGGATCGGGGTGATGATCTGAGAGGAGGAGGATCGGGGTGATGATCTGAGAGGAGGAGGATCGGGGTGATGATCTGAGAGGGGGAGGATCGGGGTGATGATCTGAGAGGAGGAGGATCGGGGTGATGACCTGAGAGGAGGAGGATCGGGGTGATGACCTGAGAGGAGGAGGATCGGGGTGATGATCTGAGAGGAGGATCGGGGAGATGACCTGAGAGGAGGAGGATCGGGGTGATGACCTGAGAGGAGGAGGATCGGGGTGATGATCTGAGAGGAGGAGGATCGGGGAGATGACCTGAGAGGAGGAGGATCGGGGTGATGATCTGAGAGGAGGAGGATCGGGGTGATGATCTGAGAGGAGGAGGATCGGGGTGATGATCTGAGAGGGGGAGGATCGGGGTGATGATCTGAGAGGAGGAGGATCGGGGTGATGATCTGAGAGGAGGAGGATCGGGGTGATGATCTGAGAGGAGGAGGATCGGGGTGATGATCTGAGAGGAGGAGGATCGGGGTGATGACCTGAGAGGAGGAGGATCGGGGAGATGACCTGAGAGGAGGAGGATCGGGGTGATGACCTGAGAGGAGGAGGATCGGGGTGATGACCTGAGAGGAGGAGGATCGGGGAGATGACCTGAGAGGGGGAGGATCGGGGTGATGATCTGAGAGGAGGATCGGGATGATGACCTGAGAGGAGGAGGATTGGGGTGATGACCTGAGAGGGGGAGGATCGGGGTGATGATCTGAGAGGAGGATCGGGGTGATGACCTGAGAGGAGGAGGATCGGGGTGATGATCTGAGAGGAGGAGGATCGGGGTGATGACCTGAGAGGGGGAGGATCGGGGTGATGACCTGAGAGGAGGATCGGGGTGATGACCTGAGAGGAGGAGGATCGGGGTGATGACCTGAGAGGAGGAGGATCGGGGTGATGACCTGAGAGGAGGAGGATCGGGGTGATGACCTGAGAGGAGGAGGATCGGGGTGATGACCTGAGAGGAGGAGGATCGGGGTGATGATCTGAGAGGAGGAGGATCGGGGTGATGACCTGAGAGGAGGAGGATCGGGGTGATGACCTGAGAGGAGGAGGATCGGGGTGATGACCTGAGAGGGGGAGGATCGGGGTGATGATCTGAGAGGAGGAGGATCGGGGTGATGATCTGAGAGGAGGAGGATCGGGGTGATGACCTGAGAGGGGGAGGATCGGGGTGATGATCTGAGAGGAGGATCGGGGTGATGACCTGAGAGGGGGAGGATCGGGGTGATGATCTGAGAGGAGGATCGGGGTGATGACCTGAGAGGAGGAGGATCGGGGTGATGATCTGAGAGGAGGATCGGGGTGATGATCTGAGAGGGGGAGGATCGGGGTGATGACCTGAGAGGAGGAGGATCGGGGTGATGATCTGAGAGGGGGAGGATCGGGGTGATGATCTGAGAGGAGGAGGATCGGGGTGATGACCTGAGAGGAGGAGGATCGGGGTGATGACCTGAGAGGAGGAGGATCGGGGTGATGACCTGAGAGGGGGAGGATCGGGGTGATGACCTGAGAGGAGGAGGATCGGGGTGATGATCTGAGAGGGGGAGGATCGGGGTGATGATCTGAGAGGAGGAGGATCGGGGTGATGATCTGAGAGGAGGAGGATCGGGGTGATGATCTGAGAGGAGGAGGATCGGGGTGATGACCTGAGAGGAGGAGGATCGGGGTGATGACCTGAGAGGAGGAGGATCGGAGTGATGACCTGAGAGGAGGAGGATCGGGGTGATGACCTGAGAGGAGGAGGATCGGGGTGATGATCTGAGAGCAGGAGGATCGGGGTGATGACCTGAGAGGAGGAGGATCGGGGTGATGACCTGAGAGGGGGAGGATCGGGGTGATGATCTGAGAGGAGGATCGGGGTGATGATCTGAGAGGAGGAGGATCGGGGAGATGACCTGAGAGGAGGAGGATCGGGGTGATGACCTGAGAGGAGGAGGAACGGGGTGATGATCTGAGAGGAGGAGGATCGGGGTGATGATCTGAGAGGAGGAGGATCGGGGTGATGATCTGAGAGGGGGAGGATCGGGGTGATGATCTGAGAGGAGGAGGATCGGGGTGATGATCTGAGAGGAGGAGGATCGGGGTGATGATCTGAGAGGGGGAGGATCGGGGTGATGACCTGAGAGGAGGAGGATCGGGGTGATGACCTGAGAGGAGGAGGATCGGGGTGATGATCTGAGAGCAGGAGGATCGGGGTGATGACCTGAGAGGAGGAGGATCGGGGTGATGACCTGAGAGGAGGAGGATCGGGGTGATGATCTGAGAGGAGGATCGGGGAGATGACCTGAGAGGAGGAGGATCGGGGTGATGACCTGAGAGGGGGAGGATCGGGGTGATGACCTGAGAGGAGCAGGATCGGGGTGATGATCTGAGAGGAGGAGGATCGGGGTGATGATCTGAGAGGAGGAGGATTGGGGTGATGACCTGAGAGGAGGAGGATCGGGGTGATGATCTGAGAGGAGGGGTGATGATCTGAGAGGAGGATCGGGGTGATGATCTGAGAGGAGGATCGGGGTGATGACCTGAGAGGAGGAGGATCGGGGGTGATGACCTGAGAGGAGGAGGATCGGGGTGATGACCTGAGAGGAGGAGGATCGGGGTGATGATCTGAGAGCAGGAGGATCGGGGTGATGACCTGAGAGGAGGAGGATCGGGGTGATGATCTGAGAGGAGGAGGATCGGGGTGATGATCTGAGAGGAGGATCGGGGTGATGATCTGAGAGGAGGAGGATCGGGGAGATGACCTGAGAGGAGGAGGATCGGGGTGATGACCTGAGAGGAGGAGGATCGGGGTGATGATCTGAGAGGGGGAGGATTGGGGTGATGACCTGAGAGGAGGAGGATCGGGGTGATGATCTGAGAGGAGGAGGATCGGGGTGATGATCTGAGAGGAGGAGGATCGGGGTGATGATCTGAGAGGAGGAGGATCGGGGTGATGATCTGAGAGGAGGAGGATCGGGGTGATGATCTGAGAGGGGGAGGATCGGGGTGATGATCTGAGAGGAGGAGGATCGGGGTGATGATCTGAGAGGAGGAGGATCGGGGTGATGACCTGAGAGGAGGAGGATCGGGGAGATGACCTGAGAGGAGGAGGATCGGGTGATGATCTGAGAGGGGGAGGATTGGGGTGATGACCTGAGAGGAGGAGGATCGGGGTGATGATCTGAGAGGAGGAGGATCGGGGTGATGATCTGAGAGGAGGAGGATCGGGGTGATGATCTGAGAGGAGGAGGATCGGGGAGATGACCTGAGAGGAGGATCGGGGTGATGATCTGAGAGGAGGAGGATCGGGGAGATGACCTGAGAGGAGGATCGGGGTGATGATCTGAGAGGAGGAGGATCGGGGTGATGATCTGAGAGGAGGAGGATCGGGGAGATGACCTGAGAGGAGGATCGGGGTGATGATCTGAGAGGAGGAGGATCGGGGAGATGACCTGAGAGGAGGATCGGGGTGATGATCTGAGGAGGAGGATCGGGGTGATGATCTGAGAGGAGGAGGATCGGGGTGATGATCTGAGAGGGGGAGGATCGGGCTGATGACCTGAGAGGAGGAGGATCGGGGTGATGACCTGAGAGGGGGAGGATCGGGGAGATGACATGAGAGGAGGAGGATCGGGGTGATGATCTGAGAGGAGGAGGATCGGGGTGATGACCTGAGAGGAGGAGGATCGGGGTGATGATCTGAGAGGAGGAGGATCGGGGAGATGACCTGAGAGGAGGATCGGGGTGATGATCTGAGAGGAGGAGGATCGGGGTGATGATCTGAGAGGAGGAGGATCGGGGTGATGATCTGAGAGGAGGAGGATCGGGGTGATGATCTGAGAGGGGGAGGATCGGGGTGATGATCTGAGAGGAGGAGGATCGGGGTGATGACCTGAGAGGAGGAGGATCGGGGTGATGACCTGAGAGGAGGAGGATCGGGGTGATGATCTGAGAGGAGGAGGATCGGGGAGATGACCTGAGAGGAGGAGGATCGGGGTGATGACCTGAGAGGAGGAGGATCGGGGTGATGATCTGAGAGGAGGAGGATCGGGGAGATGACCTGAGAGGAGGAGGATCGGGGTGATGATCTGAGAGGAGGAGGATCGGGGTGATGATCTGAGAGGAGGAGAATCGGGGTGATGATCTGAGAGGGGGAGGATCGGGGTGATGATCTGAGAGGAGGAGGATCGGGGTGATGATCTGAGAGGAGGAGGATCGGGGTGAAGATCTGAGAGGAGGAGGATCGGGGTGATGATCTGAGAGGAGGAGGATCGGGGTGATGACCTGAGAGGAGGAGGATCGGGGAGATGACCTGAGAGGAGGAGGATCGGGGTGATGACCTGAGAGGAGGAGGATCGGGGTGATGACCTGAGAGGAGGAGGATCGGGGAGATGACCTGAGAGGGGGAGGATCGGGGTGATGATCTGAGAGGAGGATCGGGATGATGACCTGAGAGGAGGAGGATTGGGGTGATGACCTGAGAGGGGGAGGATCGGGGTGATGATCTGAGAGGAGGATCGGGGTGATGACCTGAGAGGAGGAGGATCGGGGTGATGACCTGAGAGGAGGAGGATCGGGGTGATGACCTGAGAGGAGGAGGATCGGGGTGATGACCTGAGAGGGGGAGGATCGGGGTGATGACCTGAGAGGAGGAGGATCGGGGTGATGATCTGAGAGGGGGAGGATCGGGGTGATGATCTGAGAGGGGGAGGATCGGGGTGATGATCTGAGAGGAGGAGGATCGGGGTGATGATCTGAGAGGAGGAGGATCGGGGTGATGACCTGAGAGGAGGAGGATCGGGGTGATGACCTGAGAGGAGGAGGATCGGAGTGATGACCTGAGAGGAGGAGGATCGGGGTGATGACCTGAGAGGAGGAGGATCGGGGTGATGATCTGAGAGCAGGAGGATCGGGGTGATGACCTGAGAGGAGGAGGATCGGGGTGATGACCTGAGAGGGGGAGGATCGGGGTGATGATCTGAGAGGAGGATCGGGGTGATGATCTGAGAGGAGGAGGATCGGGGAGATGACCTGAGAGGAGGAGGATCGGGGTGATGACCTGAGAGGAGGAGGATCGGGGTGATGATCTGAGAGGAGGAGGATCGGGGTGATGACCTGAGAGGAGGAGGATCGGGGTGATGATCTGAGAGGAGGAGGATCGGGGAGATGACCTGAGAGGAGGATCGGGGTGATGATCTGAGAGGAGGAGGATCGGGGTGATGATCTGAGAGGAGGAGGATCGGGGTGATGATCTGAGAGGAGGAGGATCGGGGTGATGATCTGAGAGGGGGAGGATCGGGGTGATGATCTGAGAGGAGGAGGATCGGGGTGATGACCTGAGAGGAGGAGGATCGGGGTGATGACCTGAGAGGAGGAGGATCGGGGTGATGATCTGAGAGGAGGAGGATCGGGGAGATGACCTGAGAGGAGGAGGATCGGGGTGATGACCTGAGAGGAGGAGGATCGGGGTGATGATCTGAGAGGAGGAGGATCGGGGAGATGACCTGAGAGGAGGAGGATCGGGGTGATGATCTGAGAGGAGGAGGATCGGGGTGATGATCTGAGAGGAGGAGGATCGGGGTGATGATCTGAGAGGGGGAGGATCGGGGTGATGATCTGAGAGGAGGAGGATCGGGGTGATGATCTGAGAGGAGGAGGATCGGGGTGATGATCTGAGAGGAGGAGGATCGGGGTGATGATCTGAGAGGAGGAGGATCGGGGTGATGACCTGAGAGGAGGAGGATCGGGGAGATGACCTGAGAGGAGGAGGATCGGGGTGATGACCTGAGAGGAGGAGGATCGGGGTGATGACCTGAGAGGAGGAGGATCGGGGAGATGACCTGAGAGGGGGAGGATCGGGGTGATGATCTGAGAGGAGGATCGGGATGATGACCTGAGAGGAGGAGGATTGGGGTGATGACCTGAGAGGGGGAGGATCGGGGTGATGATCTGAGAGGAGGATCGGGGTGATGACCTGAGAGGAGGAGGATCGGGGTGATGATCTGAGAGGAGGAGGATCGGGGTGATGACCTGAGAGGGGGAGGATCGGGGTGATGACCTGAGAGGAGGATCGGGGTGATGACCTGAGAGGAGGAGGATCGGGGTGATGACCTGAGAGGAGGAGGATCGGGGTGATGACCTGAGAGGAGGAGGATCGGGGTGATGACCTGAGAGGAGGAGGATCGGGGTGATGACCTGAGAGGAGGAGGATCGGGGTGATGATCTGAGAGGAGGAGGATCGGGGTGATGACCTGAGAGGAGGAGGATCGGGGTGATGACCTGAGAGGAGGAGGATCGGGGTGATGACCTGAGAGGGGGAGGATCGGGGTGATGATCTGAGAGGAGGAGGATCGGGGTGATGATCTGAGAGGAGGAGGATCGGGGTGATGACCTGAGAGGGGGAGGATCGGGGTGATGATCTGAGAGGAGGATCGGGGTGATGACCTGAGAGGGGGAGGATCGGGGTGATGATCTGAGAGGAGGATCGGGGTGATGACCTGAGAGGAGGAGGATCGGGGTGATGATCTGAGAGGAGGATCGGGGTGATGATCTGAGAGGGGGAGGATCGGGGTGATGACCTGAGAGGGGGAGGATCGGGGTGATGACCTGAGAGGAGGAGGATCGGGGTGATGATCTGAGAGGGGGAGGATCGGGGTGATGATCTGAGAGGAGGAGGATCGGGGTGATGACCTGAGAGGAGGAGGATCGGGGTGATGACCTGAGAGGAGGAGGATCGGGGTGATGACCTGAGAGGGGGAGGATCGGGGTGATGACCTGAGAGGAGGAGGATCGGGGTGATGATCTGAGAGGGGGAGGATCGGGGTGATGATCTGAGAGGAGGAGGATCGGGGTGATGATCTGAGAGGAGGAGGATCGGGGTGATGATCTGAGAGGAGGAGGATCGGGGTGATGACCTGAGAGGAGGAGGATCGGGGTGATGACCTGAGAGGAGGAGGATCGGAGTGATGACCTGAGAGGAGGAGGATCGGGGTGATGACCTGAGAGGAGGAGGATCGGGGTGATGATCTGAGAGCAGGAGGATCGGGGTGATGACCTGAGAGGAGGAGGATCGGGGTGATGACCTGAGAGGGGGAGGATCGGGGTGATGATCTGAGAGGAGGATCGGGGTGATGATCTGAGAGGAGGAGGATCGGGGAGATGACCTGAGAGGAGGAGGATCGGGGTGATGACCTGAGAGGAGGAGGAACGGGGTGATGATCTGAGAGGAGGAGGATCGGGGTGATGATCTGAGAGGAGGAGGATCGGGGTGATGATCTGAGAGGGGGAGGATCGGGGTGATGATCTGAGAGGAGGAGGATCGGGGTGATGATCTGAGAGGAGGAGGATCGGGGTGATGATCTGAGAGGGGGAGGATCGGGGTGATGACCTGAGAGGGGGAGGATCGGGGTGATGACCTGAGAGGAGGAGGATCGGGGTGATGATCTGAGAGCAGGAGGATCGGGGTGATGACCTGAGAGGAGGAGGATCGGGGTGATGACCTGAGAGGAGGAGGATCGGGGTGATGATCTGAGAGGAGGATCGGGGAGATGACCTGAGAGGAGGAGGATCGGGGTGATGACCTGAGAGGGGGAGGATCGGGGTGATGACCTGAGAGGAGCAGGATCGGGGTGATGATCTGAGAGGAGGAGGATCGGGGTGATGATCTGAGAGGAGGAGGATTGGGGTGATGACCTGAGAGGAGGAGGATCGGGGTGATGATCTGAGAGGAGGAGGATCGGGGTGATGATCTGAGAGGAGGATCGGGGTGATGATCTGAGAGGAGGATCGGGGTGATGACCTGAGAGGAGGAGGATCGGGGTGATGACCTGAGAGGAGGAGGATCGGGGTGATGACCTGAGAGGAGGAGGATCGGGGTGATGATCTGAGAGCAGGAGGATCGGGGTGATGACCTGAGAGGAGGAGGATCGGGGTGATGATCTGAGAGGAGGAGGATCGGGGTGATGATCTGAGAGGAGGATCGGGGTGATGATCTGAGAGGAGGAGGATCGGGGAGATGACCTGAGAGGAGGAGGATCGGGGTGATGACCTGAGAGGAGGAGGATCGGGGTGATGATCTGAGAGGGGGAGGATTGGGGTGATGACCTGAGAGGAGGAGGATCGGGGTGATGATCTGAGAGGAGGAGGATCGGGGTGATGATCTGAGAGGAGGAGGATCGGGGTGATGATCTGAGAGGAGGAGGATCGGGGTGATGATCTGAGAGGAGGAGGATCGGGGTGATGATCTGAGAGGGGGAGGATCGGGGTGATGATCTGAGAGGAGGAGGATCGGGGTGATGATCTGAGAGGAGGAGGATCGGGGTGATGACCTGAGAGGAGGAGGATCGGGGAGATGACCTGAGAGGAGGAGGATCGGGTGATGATCTGAGAGGGGGAGGATTGGGGTGATGACCTGAGAGGAGGAGGATCGGGGTGATGATCTGAGAGGAGGAGGATCGGGGTGATGATCTGAGAGGAGGAGGATCGGGGAGATGACCTGAGAGGAGGATCGGGGTGATGATCTGAGAGGAGGAGGATCGGGGAGATGACCTGAGAGGAGGATCGGGGTGATGATCTGAGAGGAGGAGGATCGGGGTGATGATCTGAGAGGAGGAGGATCGGGGAGATGACCTGAGAGGAGGATCGGGGTGATGATCTGAGAGGAGGAGGATCGGGGAGATGACCTGAGAGGAGGATCGGGGTGATGATCTGAGGAGGAGGATCGGGGTGATGATCTGAGAGGAGGAGGATCGGGGTGATGATCTGAGAGGGGGAGGATCGGGCTGATGACCTGAGAGGAGGAGGATCGGGGTGATGACCTGAGAGGGGGAGGATCGGGGAGATGACATGAGAGGAGGAGGATCGGGGTGATGATCTGAGAGGAGGAGGATCGGGGTGATGACCTGAGAGGAGGAGGATCGGGGTGATGATCTGAGAGTAGGAGGATCGGGGAGATGACCTGAGAGGAGGATCGGGGTGATGATCTGAGAGGAGGAGGATCGGGGTGATGATCTGAGAGGAGGAGGATCGGGGTGATGATCTGAGAGGGGGAGGATCGGGGTGATGATCTGAGAGGAGGAGGATCGGGGTGATGACCTGAGAGGAGGAGGATCGGGGTGATGACCTGAGAGGAGGAGGATCGGGGTGATGATCTGAGAGGAGGAGGATCGGGGAGATGACCTGAGAGGAGGAGGATCGGGGTGATGACCTGAGAGGAGGAGGATCGGGGTGATGATCTGAGAGGAGGAGGATCGGGGAGATGACCTGAGAGGAGGAGGATCGGGGTGATGATCTGAGAGGAGGAGGATCGGGGTGATGATCTGAGAGGAGGAGAATCGGGGTGATGATCTGAGAGGGGGAGGATCGGGGTGATGATCTGAGAGGAGGAGGATCGGGGTGATGATCTGAGAGGAGGAGGATCGGGGTGAAGATCTGAGAGGAGGAGGATCGGGGTGATGATCTGAGAGGAGGAGGATCGGGGTGATGACCTGAGAGGAGGAGGATCGGGGAGATGACCTGAGAGAAGGAGGATCGGGGTGATGACCTGAGAGGAGGAGGATCGGGGTGATGACCTGAGAGGAGGAGGATCGGGGAGATGACCTGAGAGGGGGAGGATCGGGGTGATGATCTGAGAGGAGGATCGGGATGATGACCTGAGAGGAGGAGGATTGGGGTGATGACCTGAGAGGGGGAGGATCGGGGTGATGATCTGAGAGGAGGATCGGGGTGATGACCTGAGAGGAGGAGGATCGGGGTGATGATCTGAGAGGAGGAGGATCGGGGTGATGACCTGAGAGGGGGAGGATCGGGGTGATGACCTGAGAGGAGGATCGGGGTGATGACCTAAGAGGAGGAGGATCGGGGTGATGACCTGAGAGGAGGAGGATCGGGGTGATGACCTGAGAGGAGGAGGATCGGGGTGATGACCTGAGAGGAGGAGGATCGGGGTGATGACCTGAGAGGAGGAGGATCGGGGTGATGATCTGAGAGGAGGAGGATCGGGGTGATGACCTGAGAGGAGGAGGATCGGGGTGATGACCTGAGAGGAGGAGGATCGGGGTGATGACCTGAGAGGGGGAGGATCGGGGTGATGATCTGAGAGGAGGAGGATGGGGGTGATGATCTGAGAGGAGGAGGATCGGGGTGATGACCTGAGAGGGGGAGGATCGGGGTGATGATCTGAGAGGAGGATCGGGGTGATGACCTGAGAGGGGGAGGATCGGGGTGATGATCTGAGAGGAGGATCGGGGTGATGACCTGAGAGGAGGAGGATCGGGGTGATGATCTGAGAGGAGGATCGGGGTGATGATCTGAGAGGGGGAGGATCGGGGTGATGACCTGAGAGGAGGAGGATCGGGGTGATGACCTGAGAGGAGGAGGATCGGGGTGATGATCTGAGAGGAGGAGGATCGGGGTGATGACCTGAGAGGGGGAGGATCGGGGTGATGACCTGAGAGGGGGAGGATCGGGGTGATGACCTGAGAGGGGGAGGATCGGGGTGATGACCTGAGAGGAGGATCGGGGTGATGACCTGAGAGGAGGAGGATCGGGGTGATGATCTGAGAGGAGGAGGATCGGGGTGATGACCTGAGAGGGGGAGGATCGGGGTGATGACCTGAGAGGAGGAGGATCGGGGTGATGACCTGAGAGGAGGATTGGGGTGATGACCTGAGAGGGGGAGGATCGGGGTGATGACCTGAGAGGAGGAGGATCGGGGTGATGATCTGAGAGGAGGAGGATCGGGGTGATGACCTGAGAGGAGGAGGATCGGGGTGATGACCTGAGAGGAGGAGGATCGGGGTGATGACCTGAGAGGAGGAGGATCGGGGTGATGACCTGAGAGGAGGAGGATCGGGGAGATGACCTGAGAGGAGGAGGATCGGGGTGATGACCTGAGAGGGGGAGGATCGGGGAGATGACCTGAGAGGAGGAGGATCGGGGTGATGACCTGAGAGGAGGATCGGGGTGATGACCTGAGAGGAGGAGGATCGGGGTGATGATCTGAGAGGAGGAGGATCGGGGTGATGATCTGAGAGGGGGAGGATCGGGGTGATGATCTGAGAGGAGGAGGATCGGGGTGATGATCTGAGAGGAGGATCGGGGTGATGACCTGAGAGGAGGAGGATCGGGGTGATGACCTGAGAGGAGGAGGATCGGGGTGATGACCTGAGAGGAGGATCGGGGTGATGATCTGAGAGGAGGATCGGGGTGATGATCTGAGAGGAGGAGGATCGGGGTGATGATCTGAGAGGAGGAGGATCGGGGTGATGATCTGAGAGGAGGAGGATCGGGGTGATGATCTGAGAGGAGGAGGATCGGGGTGATGACCTGAGAGGAGGAGGATCGGGGTGATGACCTGAGAGGAGGATCGGGGTGATGATCTGAGAGGGGGAGGATCGGGGTGATGACCTGAGAGGGGGAGGATCGGGGTGATGACCTGAGAGGGGGAGGATCGGGGTGATGACCTGAGAGGAGGATCGGGGTGATGACCTGAGAGGAGGAGGATCGGGGTGATGACCTGAGAGGAGGAGGATCGGGGTGATGACCTGAGAGGGGGAGGATCGGGGTGATGACCTGAGAGGGGGAGGATCGGGGTGATGACCTGAGAGGGGGAGGATCGGGGTGATGACCTGAGAGGAGGATCGGGGTGATGACCTGAGAGGAGGAGGATCGGGGTGATGATCTGAGAGGAGGAGGATCGGGGTGATGACCTGAGAGGGGGAGGATCGGGGTGATGATCTGAGAGGAGGAGGATCGGGGTGATGACCTGAGAGGAGGAGGATCGGGGTGATAACCTGAGAGGAGGATTGGGGTGATGACCTGAGAGGGGGAGGATCGGGGTGATGACCTGAGAGGGGGAGGATCGGGGTGATGACCTGAGAGGAGGAGGATCGGGGTGATGATCTGAGAGGAGGAGGATCGGGGTGATGACCTGAGAGGGGGAGGATCGGGGAGATGACCTGAGAGGAGGAGGATTGGGGTGATGACCTGAGAGGAGGATCGGGGTGATGACCTGAGAGGAGGAGGATCGGGGTGATGATCTGAGAGGAGGAGGATCGGGGTGATGATCTGAGAGGGGGAGGATCGGGGTGATGATCTGAGAGGAGGAGGATCGGGGTGATGATCTGAGAGGAGGATCGGGGTGATGACCTGAGAGGGGGAGGATCGGGGTGATGACCTGAGAGGGGGAAGATCGGGGTGATAACCTGAGAGGAGGAGGATCGGGGTGATGACCTGAGAGGAGGAGGATCGGGGTGATGACCTGAGAGGAGGAGGATCGGGGTGATGACCTGAGAGGAGGATCGGGGTGATGATCTGAGAGGAGGATCGGGGTGATGATCTGAGAGGAGGAGGATCGGGGTGATGATCTGAGAGGAGGAGGATCGGGGTGATGATCTGAGAGGAGGAGGATCGGGGTGATGATCTGAGAGGAGGAGGATCGGGGTGATGACCTGAGAGGAGGAGGATCAGGGTGATGACCTGAGAGGGGGAGGATCGGGGTGATGACCTGAGAGGAGGAGGATCGGGGTGATGATCTGAGAGGAGGAGGATCGGGGTGATGATCTGAGAGGAGGAGGATCGGGGTGATGACCTGAGAGGAGGAGGATCGGGGAGATGACCTGAGAGGAGGAGGATCGGGGTGATGATCTGAGAGGAGGAGGATTGGGGTGATGATCTGAGAGGAGGAGGATCGGGGTGATGACCTGAGAGGGGGAGGATCGGGGTGATGACCTGAGAGGAGGAGGATCGGGGTGATGATCTGAGAGGAGGAGGATCGGGGTGATGATCTGAGAGGAGGAGGATCGGGGTGATGATCTGAGAGGAGGAGGATCGGGGTGATGACCTGAGAGGAGGAGGATCGGGGTGATGACCTGAGAGGAGGAGGATCGGGGAGATGACCTGAGAGGAGGATCGGGGTGATGATCTGAGAGGAGGAGGATCGGGGTGATGACCTGAGAGGAGGAGGATCGGGGTGATGATCTGAGAGGAGGAGGATCGGGGTGATGACCTGAGAGGGGGAGGATCGGGGTGATGATCTGAGAGGGGGAGGATCGGGGAGATGACCTGAGAGGAGGAGGATCGGGGTGATGACCTGAGAGGAGGAGGATCGGGGTGATGACCTGAGAGGAGGAGGATCGGGGTGATGATCTGAGAGGGGGAGGATCGGGGAGATGACCTGAGAGGAGGAGGATCGGGGTGATGACCTGAGAGGAGGAGGATCGGGGTGATGACCTGAGAGGAGGAGGATCGGGGTGATGATCTGAGAGGAGGAGGATTGGGGTGATGATCTGAGAGGGGGAGGATCGGGGTGATGATCTGAGAGGAGGAGGATCGGGGTGATGATCTGAGAGGAGGATCGGGGTGATGACCTGAGAGGGGGAGGATCGGGGTGATGACCTGAGAGGGGGAGGATCGGGGTGATGACCTGAGAGGAGGAGGATCGGGGTGATGACCTGAGAGGAGGAGGATCGGGGTGATGACTTGAGAGGAGGAGGATCGGGGTGATGACCTGAGAGGAGGATCGGGGTGATGATCTGAGAGGAGGATCGGGGTGATGATCTGAGAGGAGGAGGATCGGGGTGATGATCTGAGAGGAGGAGGATCGGGGTGATGATCTGAGAGGAGGAGGATCGGGGTGATGACCTGAGAGGAGGAGGATCGGGGTGATGACCTGAGAGGGGGAGGATCGGGGTGATGACCTGAGAGGAGGAGGATCGGGGTGATGATCTGAGAGGAGGAGGATCGGGGTGATGATCTGAGAGGAGGAGGGTCAGGGTGATGACCTGAGAGGAGGAGGATCGGGGAGATGACCTGAGAGGAGGAGGATCGGGGTGATGATCTGAGAGGAGGAGGATCGGGGTGATGATCTGAGAGGAGGAGGATCGGGGTGATGACCTGAGAGGAGGAGGATCGGGGTGATGACCTGAGAGGGGGAGGATCGGGGTGATGACCTGAGAGGGGGAGGATCGGGGTGATGACCTGAGAGGAGGAGGATCGGGGTGATGATCTGAGAGGAGGAGGATCGGGGTGATGATCTGAGAGGAGGAGGATCGGGGTGATGACCTGAGAGGAGGAGGATCGGGGAGATGACCTGAGAGGAGGATCGGGGTGATGATCTGAGAGGAGGAGGATCGGGGTGATGACCTGAGAGGAGGAGGATCGGGGTGATGATCTGAGAGGAGGAGGATCGGGGTGATGACCTGAGAGGGGGCGGATCGGGGTGATGACCTGAGAGGAGGAGGATCGGGGTGATGACCTGAGAGGGGGAGGATCGGGGTGATGACCTGAGAGGAGGAGGATCGGGGTGATGACCTGAGAGGAGGAGGATCGGGGTGATGATCTGAGAGGAGGAGGATCGGGGTGATGACATGAGAGGGGGAGGATCGGGGTGATGATCTGAGAGGAGGAGGATCGGGGTGATGACCTGAGAGGGGGAGGATCGGGGTGATGACCTGAGGGGAGGAGGATCGGGGTGATGACCTGAGAGGGGGAGGATCGGGGTGATGACCTGAGAGGAGGAGGATCGGGGTGATGATCTGAGAGGAGGAGGATCGGGGTGATGATCTGAGAGGAGGAGGATCGGGGTGATGACCTGAGAGGAGGAGGATCGGGGTGATGATCTGAGAGGAGGAGGATCGGGGAGATGACCTGAGAGGAGGATCGGGGTGATGATCTGAGAGGAGGAGGATCGGGGTGATGATCTGAGAGGAGGAGGATCGGTGTGATGATCTGAGAGGAGGATCGGGGTGATGATCTGAGAGGGGGAGGATCGGGGTGATGACCTGAGAGGGGGAGGATCGGGGTGATGACCTGAGAGGGGGAGGATCGGGGTGATGACCTGAGAGGAGGATCGGGGTGATGACCTGAGAGGAGGAGGATCGGGGTGATGACCTGAGAGGAGGAGGATCGGGGTGATGACCTGAGAGGGGGAGGATCGGGGTGATGACCTGAGAGGGGGAGGATCGGGGTGATGACCTGAGAGGGGGAGGATCGGGGTGATGACCTGAGAGGAGGATCGGGGTGATGACCTGAGAGGAGGAGGATCGGGGTGATGATCTGAGAGGAGGAGGATCGGGGTGATGACCTGAGAGGGGGAGGATCGGGGTGATGATCTGAGAGGAGGAGGATCGGGGTGATGACCTGAGAGGAGGAGGATCGGGGTGATAACCTGAGAGGAGGATTGGGGTGATGACCTGAGAGGGGGAGGATCGGGGTGATGACCTGAGAGGGGGAGGATCGGGGTGATGACCTGAGAGGAGGAGGATCGGGGTGATGATCTGAGAGGAGGAGGATCGGGGTGATGACCTGAGAGGGGGAGGATCGGGGAGATGACCTGAGAGGAGGAGGATTGGGGTGATGACCTGAGAGGAGGATCGGGGTGATGACCTGAGAGGAGGAGGATCGGGGTGATGATCTGAGAGGAGGAGGATCGGGGTGATGATCTGAGAGGGGGAGGATCGGGGTGATGATCTGAGAGGAGGAGGATCGGGGTGATGATCTGAGAGGAGGATCGGGGTGATGACCTGAGAGGGGGAGGATCGGGGTGATGACCTGAGAGGGGGAAGATCGGGGTGATAACCTGAGAGGAGGAGGATCGGGGTGATGACCTGAGAGGAGGAGGATCGGGGTGATGACCTGAGAGGAGGAGGATCGGGGTGATGACCTGAGAGGAGGATCGGGGTGATGATCTGAGAGGAGGATCGGGGTGATGATCTGAGAGGAGGAGGATCGGGGTGATGATCTGAGAGGAGGAGGATCGGGGTGATGATCTGAGAGGAGGAGGATCGGGGTGATGATCTGAGAGGAGGAGGATCGGGGTGATGACCTGAGAGGAGGAGGATCAGGGTGATGACCTGAGAGGGGGAGGATCGGGGTGATGACCTGAGAGGAGGAGGATCGGGGTGATGATCTGAGAGGAGGAGGATCGGGGTGATGATCTGAGAGGAGGAGGATCGGGGTGATGACCTGAGAGGAGGAGGATCGGGGAGATGACCTGAGAGGAGGAGGATCGGGGTGATGATCTGAGAGGAGGAGGATCGGGGTGATGATCTGAGAGGAGGAGGATCGGGGTGATGACCTGAGAGGGGGAGGATCGGGGTGATGACCTGAGAGGAGGAGGATCGGGGTGATGATCTGAGAGGAGGAGGATCGGGGTGATGATCTGAGAGGAGGAGGATCGGGGTGATGATCTGAGAGGAGGAGGATCGGGGTGATGACCTGAGAGGAGGAGGATCGGGGTGATGACCTGAGAGGAGGAGGATCGGGGAGATGACCTGAGAGGAGGATCGGGGTGATGATCTGAGAGGAGGAGGATCGGGGTGATGACCTGAGAGGAGGAGGATCGGGGTGATGATCTGAGAGGAGGAGGATCGGGGTGATGACCTGAGAGGGGGAGGATCGGGGTGATGATCTGAGAGGGGGAGGATCGGGGAGATGACCTGAGAGGAGGAGGATCGGGGTGATGACCTGAGAGGAGGAGGATCGGGGTGATGACCTGAGAGGAGGAGGATCGGGGTGATGATCTGAGAGGGGGAGGATCGGGGAGATGACCTGAGAGGAGGAGGATCGGGGTGATGACCTGAGAGGAGGAGGATCGGGGTGATGACCTGAGAGGAGGAGGATCGGGGTGATGATCTGAGAGGAGGAGGATTGGGGTGATGATCTGAGAGGGGGAGGATCGGGGTGATGATCTGAGAGGAGGAGGATCGGGGTGATGATCTGAGAGGAGGATCGGGGTGATGACCTGAGAGGGGGAGGATCGGGGTGATGACCTGAGAGGGGGAGGATCGGGGTGATGACCTGAGAGGAGGAGGATCGGGGTGATGACCTGAGAGGAGGAGGATCGGGGTGATGACTTGAGAGGAGGAGGATCGGGGTGATGACCTGAGAGGAGGATCGGGGTGATGATCTGAGAGGAGGATCGGGGTGATGATCTGAGAGGAGGAGGATCGGGGTGATGATCTGAGAGGAGGAGGATCGGGGTGATGATCTGAGAGGAGGAGGATCGGGGTGATGACCTGAGAGGAGGAGGATCGGGGTGATGACCTGAGAGGGGGAGGATCGGGGTGATGACCTGAGAGGAGGAGGATCGGGGTGATGATCTGAGAGGAGGAGGATCGGGGTGATGATCTGAGAGGAGGAGGGTCAGGGTGATGACCTGAGAGGAGGAGGATCGGGGAGATGACCTGAGAGGAGGAGGATCGGGGTGATGATCTGAGAGGAGGAGGATCGGGGTGATGATCTGAGAGGAGGAGGATCGGGGTGATGACCTGAGAGGAGGAGGATCGGGGTGATGACCTGAGAGGGGGAGGATCGGGGTGATGACCTGAGAGGAGGAGGATCGGGGTGATGATCTGAGAGGAGGAGGATCGGGGTGATGATCTGAGAGGAGGAGGATCGGGGTGATGACCTGAGAGGAGGAGGATCGGGGAGATGACCTGAGAGGAGGATCGGGGTGATGATCTGAGAGGAGGAGGATCGGGGTGATGACCTGAGAGGAGGAGGATCGGGGTGATGATCTGAGAGGAGGAGGATCGGGGTGATGACCTGAGAGGGGGCGGATCGGGGTGATGACCTGAGAGGAGGAGGATCGGGGTGATGACCTGAGAGGGGGAGGATCGGGGTGATGACCTGAGAGGAGGAGGATCGGGGTGATGACCTGAGAGGAGGAGGATCGGGGTGATGATCTGAGAGGAGGAGGATCGGGGTGATGACATGAGAGGGGGAGGATCGGGGTGATGATCTGAGAGGAGGAGGATCGGGGTGATGACCTGAGAGGGGGAGGATCGGGGTGATGACCTGAGGGGAGGAGGATCGGGGTGATGACCTGAGAGGGGGAGGATCGGGGTGATGACCTGAGAGGAGGAGGATCGGGGTGATGATCTGAGAGGAGGAGGATCGGGGTGATGATCTGAGAGGAGGAGGATCGGGGTGATGACCTGAGAGGAGGAGGATCGGGGTGATGATCTGAGAGGAGGAGGATCGGGGAGATGACCTGAGAGGAGGATCGGGGTGATGATCTGAGAGGAGGAGGATCGGGGTGATGATCTGAGAGGAGGAGGATCGGTGTGATGATCTGAGAGGAGGATCGGGGTGATGATCTGAGAGGGGGAGGATCGGGGTGATGACCTGAGAGGGGGAGGATCGGGGTGATGACCTGAGAGGGGGAGGATCGGGGTGATGACCTGAGAGGAGGATCGGGGTGATGACCTGAGAGGAGGAGGATCGGATTGATGACCTGAGAGGAGGAGGATCGGGGAGATGACCTGAGAGGAGGAGGATCGGGGTGATGACCTGAGAGGGGGAGGATCGGGGTGATGATCTGAGAGGAGGAGGATCGGGGTGATGACCTGAGAGGAGGAGGATCGGGGAGATGACCTGAGAGGAGGAGGATCGGGGTGATGACCTGAGAGGAGGAGGATCGGGGTGATGACCTGAGAGGAGGAGGATCGGGGTGATGATCTGAGAGGAGGAGGATCGGGGTGATGATCTGAGAGGAGGAGGATCGGGGAGATGACCTGAGAGGAGGAGGATCGGGGTGATGACCTGAGAGGAGGAGGATCGGGGTGATGACCTGAGAGGAGGAGGATCGGGGTGATGATCTGAGAGGAGGAGGATCGGGGTGATGATCTGAGAGGAGGAGGATCGGGGAGATGACCTGAGAGGAGGAGGATCGGGGTGATGATCTGAGAGGGGGAGGATCGGGGTGATGATCTGAGAGGAGGAGGATCGGGGTGATGATCTGAGAGGAGGAGGATCGGGGTGATGATCTGAGAGGAGGATCGGGGTGATGATCTGAGAGGGGGAGGATCGGGGTGATGATCTGAGAGGAGGAGGATCGGGGAGATGACCTGAGAGGAGGAGGATCGGGGTGATGACCTGAGAGGAGGAGGATCGGGGTGATGACCTGAGAGGAGGAGGATCGGGGAGATGACCTGAGAGGAGGAGGATCGGGGTGATGACCTGAGAGGAGGAGGATCGGGGTGATGACCTGAGAGGAGGAGGATCGGGGTGATGATCTGAGAGGAGGAGGATCGGGGTGATGATCTGAGAGGAGGAGGATCGGGGTGATGACCTGAGAGGAGGAGGATCGGGGAGATGACCTGAGAGGAGGAGGATCGGGGTGATGACCTGAGAGGAGGAGGATCGGGGTGATGATCTGAGAGGGGGAGGATCGGGGTGATGATCTGAGAGGAGGAGGATCGGGGTGATGATCTGAGAGGAGGAGGATCGGGGTGATGACCTGAGAGGAGGAGGATCGGGGTGATGACCTGAGAGGAGGAGGATCGGAGTGATGACCTGAGAGGAGGAGGATCGGGGTGATGACCTGAGAGGAGGAGGATCGGGGTGATGATCTGAGAGCAGGAGGATCGGGGTGATGAGCTGAGAGGAGGAGGATCGGGGTGATGACCTGAGAGGGGGAGGATCGGGGTGATGATCTGAGAGGAGGATCGGGGTGATGATCTGAGAGGAGGAGGATCGGGGAGATGACCTGAGAGGAGGAGGATCGGGGTGATGACCTGAGAGGAGGAGGAACGGGGTGATGATCTGAGAGGAGGAGGATCGGGGTGATGATCTGAGAGGAGGAGGATCGGGGTGATGATCTGAGAGGAGGAGGATCGGGGTGATGATCTGAGAGGAGGAGGATCGGGGTGATGATCTGAGAGGAGGAGGATCGGGGTGATGATCTGAGAGGGGGAGGATCGGGGTGATGACCTGAGAGGAGGAGGATCGGGGTGATGACCTGAGAGGAGGAGGATCGGGGTGATGATCTGAGAGCAGGAGGATCGGGGTGATGACCTGAGAGGAGGAGGATCGGGGTGATGACCTGAGAGGAGGAGGATCGGGGTGATGATCTGAGAGGAGGATCGGGGAGATGACCTGAGAGGAGGAGGATCGGGGTGATGACCTGAGAGGGGGAGGATCGGGGTGATGACCTGAGAGGAGCAGGATCGGGGTGATGATCTGAGAGGAGGAGGATCGGGGTGATGATCTGAGAGGAGGAGGATTGGGGTGATGATCTGAGAGGAGGAGGATCGGGGTGATGATCTGAGAGGAGGAGGATCGGGGAGATGACCTGAGAGGAGGATCGGGGTGATGATCTGAGAGGAGGAGGATCGGGGTGATGACCTGAGAGGAGGATCGGGGTGATGATCTGAGAGGAGGAGGATCGGGGTGATGATCTGAGAGGAGGAGGATCGGGGAGATGACCTGAGAGGAGGATCGGGGTGATGATCTGAGAGGAGGAGGATCGGGGAGATGACCTGAGAGGAGGATCGGGGTGATGATCTGAGGAGGAGGATCGGGGTGATGATCTGAGAGGAGGAGGATCGGGGTGATGATCTGAGAGGGGGAGGATCGGGCTGATGACCTGAGAGGAGGAGGATCGGGGTGATGACCTGAGAGGGGGAGGATCGGGGAGATGACCTGAGAGGAGGAGGATCGGGGTGATGATCTGAGAGGAGGAGGATCGGGGTGATGACCTGAGAGGAGGAGGATCGGGGTGATGATCTGAGAGGAGGAGGATCGGGGAGATGACCTGAGAGGAGGATCGGGGTGATGATCTGAGAGGAGGAGGATCGGGGTGATGATCTGAGAGGAGGAGGATCGGGGTGATGATCTGAGAGGAGGAGGATCGGGGTGATGATCTGAGAGGGGGAGGATCGGGGTGATGATCTGAGAGGAGGAGGATCGGGGTGATGACCTGAGAGGAGGAGGATCGGGGTGATGACCTGAGAGGAGGAGGATCGGGGTGATGAGCTGAGAGGAGGAGGATCGGGGAGATGACCTGAGAGGAGGAGGATCGGGGTGATGACCTGAGAGGAGGAGGATCGGGGTGATGATCTGAGAGGAGGAGGATCGGGGAGATGACCTGAGAGGAGGAGGATCGGGGTGATGATCTGAGAGGAGGAGGATCGGGGTGATGATCTGAGAGGAGGAGGATCGGGGTGATGATCTGAGAGGGGGAGGATCGGGGTGATGATCTGAGAGGAGGAGGATCGGGGTGATGATCTGAGAGGAGGAGGATCGGGGTGATGATCTGAGAGGAGGAGGATCGGGGTGATGATCTGAGAGGAGGAGGATCGGGGTGATGACCTGAGAGGAGGAGGATCGGGGAGATGACCTGAGAGGAGGAGGATCGGGGTGATGACCTGAGAGGAGGAGGATCGGGGTGATGACCTGAGAGGAGGAGGATCGGGGAGATGACCTGAGAGGGGGAGGATCGGGGTGATGATCTGAGAGGAGGATCGGGATGATGACCTGAGAGGAGGAGGATTGGGGTGATGACCTGAGAGGGGGAGGATCGGGGTGATGACCTGAGAGGAGGAGGATCGGGGTGATGATCTGAGAGGAGGAGGATCGGGGTGATGACCTGAGAGGGGGAGGATCGGGGTGATGACCTGAGAGGAGGATCGGGGTGATGACCTGAGAGGAGGAGGATCGGGGTGATGACCTGAGAGGAGGAGGATCGGGGTGATGACCTGAGAGGAGGAGGATCGGGGTGATGACCTGAGAGGAGGAGGATCGGGGTGATGACCTGAGAGGAGGAGGATCGGGGTGATGATCTGAGAGGAGGAGGATCGGGGTGATGACCTGAGAGGAGGAGGATCGGGGTGATGACCTGAGAGGAGGAGGATCGGGGTGATGACCTGAGAGGGGGAGGATCGGGGTGATGATCTGAGAGGAGGAGGATCGGGGTGATGATCTGAGAGGAGGAGGATCGGGGTGATGACCTGAGAGGGGGAGGATCGGGGTGATGATCTGAGAGGAGGATCGGGGTGATGACCTGAGAGGGGGAGGATCGGGGTGATGATCTGAGAGGAGGATCGGGGTGATGACCTGAGAGGAGGAGGATCGGGGTGATGATCTGAGAGGAGGATCGGGGTGATGATCTGAGAGGGGGAGGATCGGGGTGATGACCTGAGAGGAGGAGGATCGGGGTGATGACCTGAGAGGAGGAGGATCGGGGTGATGATCTGAGAGGAGGAGGATCGGGGTGATGACCTGAGAGGGGGAGGATCGGGGTGATGACCTGAGAGGGGGAGGATCGGGGTGATGACCTGAGAGGGGGAGGATCGGGGTGATGACCTGAGAGGAGGATCGGGGTGATGACCTGAGAGGAGGAGGATCGGGGTGATGATCTGAGAGGAGGAGGATCGGGGTGATGATCTGAGAGGAGGAGGATCGGGGAGATGACCTGAGAGGAGGAGGATCGGGGTGATGACCTGAGAGGAGGAGGATCGGGGTGATGATCTGAGAGGGGGAGGATCGGGGTGATGATCTGAGAGGAGGAGGATCGGGGTGATGATCTGAGAGGAGGAGGATCGGGGTGATGATCTGAGAGGAGGATCGGGGTGATGATCTGAGAGGGGGAGGATCGGGGTGATGATCTGAGAGGAGGAGGATCGGGGAGATGACCTGAGAGGAGGAGGATCGGGGTGATGACCTGAGAGGAGGAGGATCGGGGTGATGACCTGAGAGGAGGAGGATCGGGGAGATGACCTGAGAGGAGGAGGATCGGGGTGATGACCTGAGAGGAGGAGGATCGGGGTGATGACCTGAGAGGAGGAGGATCGGGGTGATGATCTGAGAGGAGGAGGATCGGGGTGATGATCTGAGAGGAGGAGGATCGGGGAGATGACCTGAGAGGAGGAGGATCGGGGTGATGACCTGAGAGGAGGAGGATCGGGGAGATGACCTGAGAGGAGGAGGATCGGGGTGATGACCTGAGAGGAGGAGGATCGGGGTGATGATCTGAGAGGGGGAGGATCGGGGTGATGATCTGAGAGGAGGAGGATCGGGGTGATGATCTGAGAGGAGGAGGATCGGGGTGATGACCTGAGAGGAGGAGGATCGGGGTGATGACCTGAGAGGAGGAGGATCGGAGTGATGACCTGAGAGGAGGAGGATCGGGGTGATGACCTGAGAGGAGGAGGATCGGGGTGATGATCTGAGAGCAGGAGGATCGGGGTGATGACCTGAGAGGAGGAGGATCGGGGTGATGACCTGAGAGGGGGAGGATCGGGGTGATGATCTGAGAGGAGGATCGGGGTGATGATCTGAGAGGAGGAGGATCGGGGAGATGACCTGAGAGGAGGAGGATCGGGGTGATGACCTGAGAGGAGGAGGAACGGGGTGATGATCTGAGAGGAGGAGGATCGGGGTGATGATCTGAGAGGAGGAGGATCGGGGTGATGATCTGAGAGGGGGAGGATCGGGGTGATGATCTGAGAGGAGGAGGATCGGGGTGATGATCTGAGAGGAGGAGGATCGGGGTGATGATCTGAGAGGGGGAGGATCGGGGTGATGACCTGAGAGGAGGAGGATCGGGGTGATGACCTGAGAGGAGGAGGATCGGGGTGATGATCTGAGAGCAGGAGGATCGGGGTGATGACCTGAGAGGAGGAGGATCGGGGTGATGACCTGAGAGGAGGAGGATCGGGGTGATGATCTGAGAGGAGGATCGGGGAGATGACCTGAGAGGAGGAGGATCGGGGTGATGACCTGAGAGGGGGAGGATCGGGGTGATGACCTGAGAGGGGGAGGATCGGGGTGATGATCTGAGAGGAGGAGGATCGGGGTGATGATCTGAGAGGAGGAGGATTGGGGTGATGACCTGAGAGGAGGAGGATCGGGGTGATGATCTGAGAGGAGGAGGATCGGGGTGATGATCTGAGAGGAGGATCGGGGTGATGATCTGAGAGGAGGATCGGGGTGATGACCTGAGAGGAGGAGGATCGGGGTGATGACCTGAGAGGAGGAGGATCGGGGTGATGACCTGAGAGGAGGAGGATCGGGGTGATGATCTGAGAGCAGGAGGATCGGGGTGATGACCTGAGAGGAGGAGGATCGGGGTGATGATCTGAGAGGAGGATCGGGGTGATGATCTGAGAGGAGGAGGATCGGGGAGATGACCTGAGAGGAGGAGGATCGGGGTGATGACCTGAGAGGAGGAGGATCGGGGTGATGATCTGAGAGGGGGAGGATTGGGGTGATGACCTGAGAGGAGGAGGATCGGGGTGATGATCTGAGAGGAGGAGGATCGGGGTGATGATCTGAGAGGAGGAGGATCGGGGTGATGATCTGAGAGGAGGAGGATCGGGGTGATGATCTGAGAGGAGGAGGATCGGGGTGATGATCTGAGAGGGGGAGGATCGGGGTGATGATCTGAGAGGAGGAGGATCGGGGTGATGATCTGAGAGGAGGAGGATCGGGGTGATGACCTGAGAGGAGGAGGATCGGGGAGATGACCTGAGAGGAGGAGGATCGGGGTGATGATCTGAGAGGGGGAGGATTGGGGTGATGACCTGAGAGGAGGAGGATCGGGGTGATGATCTGAGAGGAGGAGGATCGGGGTGATGATCTGAGAGGAGGAGGATCGGGGTGATGATCTGAGAGGAGGAGGATCGGGGAGATGACCTGAGAGGAGGATCGGGGTGATGATCTGAGAGGAGGAGGATCGGGGAGATGACCTGAGAGGAGGATCGGGGTGATGATCTGAGAGGAGGAGGATCGGGGTGATGATCTGAGAGGAGGAGGATCGGGGAGATGACCTGAGAGGAGGATCGGGGTGATGATCTGAGAGGAGGAGGATCGGGGAGATGACCTGAGAGGAGGATCGGGGTGATGATCTGAGGAGGAGGATCGGGGTGATGATCTGAGAGGAGGAGGATCGGGGTGATGATCTGAGAGGGGGAGGATCGGGCTGATGACCTGAGAGGAGGAGGATCGGGGTGATGACCTGAGAGGGGGAGGATCGGGGAGATGACCTGAGAGGAGGAGGATCGGGGTGATGATCTGAGAGGAGGAGGATCGGGGTGATGACCTGAGAGGAGGAGGATCGGGTGATGATCTGAGAGGAGGAGGATCGGGGAGATGACCTGAGAGGAGGATCGGGGTGATGATCTGAGAGGAGGAGGATCGGGGTGATGATCTGAGAGGAGGAGGATCGGGGTGATGATCTGAGAGGAGGAGGATTGGGGTGATGATCTGAGAGGGGGAGGATCGGGGTGATGATCTGAGAGGAGGAGGATCGGGGTGATGACCTGAGAGGAGGAGGATCGGGGTGATGACCTGAGAGGAGGAGGATCGGGGTGATGATCTGAGAGGAGGAGGATCGGGGAGATGACCTGAGAGGAGGAGGATCGGGGTGATGACCTGAGAGGAGGAGGATCGGGGTGATGATCTGAGAGGAGGAGGATCGGGGAGATGACCTGAGAGGAGGAGGATCGGGGTGATGATCTGAGAGGAGGAGGATCGGGGTGATGATCTGAGAGGAGGAGGATCGGGGTGATGATCTGAGAGGGGGAGGATCGGGGTGATGATCTGAGAGGAGGAGGATCGGGGTGATGATCTGAGAGGAGGAGGATCGGGGTGATGATCTGAGAGGAGGAGGATCGGGGTGATGATCTGAGAGGAGGAGGATCGGGGTGATGACCTGAGAGGAGGAGGATCGGGGAGATGACCTGAGAGGAGGAGGATCGGGGTGATGACCTGAGAGGAGGAGGATCGGGGTGATGACCTGAGAGGAGGAGGATCGGGGAGATGACCTGAGAGGGGGAGGATCGGGGTGATGATCTGAGAGGAGGATCGGGATGATGACCTGAGAGGAGGAGGATTGGGGTGATGACCTGAGGGGGGGAGGATCGGGGTGATGATCTGAGAGGAGGATCGGGGTGATGACCTGAGAGGAGGAGGATCGGGGTGATGATCTGAGAGGAGGAGGATCGGGGTGATGACCTGAGAGGGGGAGGATCGGGGTGATGACCTGAGAGGAGGATCGGGGTGATGACCTGAGAGGAGGAGGATCGGGGTGATGACCTGAGAGGAGGAGGATCGGGGTGATGACCTGAGAGGAGGAGGATCGGGGTGATGACCTGAGAGGAGGAGGATCGGGGTGATGACCTGAGAGGAGGAGGATCGGGGTGATGATCTGAGAGGAGGAGGATCGGGGTGATGACCTGAGAGGAGGAGGATCGGGGTGATGACCTGAGAGGAGGAGGATCGGGGTGATGACATAAGAGGGGGAGGATCGGGGTGATGATCTGAGAGGAGGAGGATCGGGGTGATGATCTGAGAGGAGGAGGATCGGGGTGATGACCTGAGAGGGGGAGGATCGGGGTGATGATCTGAGAGGAGGATCGGGGTGATGACCTGAGAGGGGGAGGATCGGGGTGATGATCTGAGAGGAGGATCGGGGTGATGACCTGAGAGGAGGAGGATCGGGGTGATGATCTGAGAGGAGGATCGGGGTGATGATCTGAGAGGGGGAGGATCGGGGTGATGACCTGAGAGGAGGAGGATCGGGGTGATGACCTGAGAGGAGGAGGATCGGGGTGATGATCTGAGAGGAGGAGGATCGGGGTGATGACCTGAGAGGGGGAGGATCGGGGTGATGACCTGAGAGGGGGAGGATCGGGGTGATGACCTGAGAGGGGGAGGATCGGGGTGATGACCTGAGAGGAGGATCGGGGTGATGACCTGAGAGGAGGAGGATCGGGGTGATGATCTGAGAGGAGGAGGATCGGGGTGATGACCTGAGAGGGGGAGGATCGGGGTGATGACCTGAGAGGAGGAGGATCGGGGTGATGACCTGAGAGGAGGATTGGGGTGATGACCTGAGAGGAGGAGGATCGGGGTGATGATCTGAGAGGAGGAGGATCGGGGTGATGACCTGAGAGGAGGAGGATCGGGGTGATGACCTGAGAGGAGGAGGATCGGGGTGATGACCTGAGAGGAGGAGGATCGGGGTGATGACCTGAGAGGGGGAGGATCGGGGAGATGACCTGAGAGGGGGAGGATCGGGGTGATGACCTGAGAGGAGGAGGATCGGGGTGATGACCTGAGAGGAGGAGGATCGGGGTGATGACCTGAGAGGAGGAGAATCGGGGAGATGACCTGAGAGGAGGAGGATCGGGGTGATGACCTGAGAGGGGGAGGATCGGGGAGATGACCTGAGAGGAGGAGGATCGGGGTGATGACCTGAGAGGAGGATCGGGGTGATGACCTGAGAGGAGGAGGATCGGGGTGATGATCTGAGAGGAGGAGGATCGGGGTGATGATCTGAGAGGGGGAGGATCGGGGTGATGATCTGAGAGGAGGAGGATCGGGGTGATGATCTGAGAGGAGGATCGGGGTGATGACCTGAGAGGAGGAGGATCGGGGTGATGACCTGAGAGGAGGAGGATCGGGGTGATGACCTGAGAGGAGGATCGGGGTGATGATCTGAGAGGAGGAGGATCGGGGTGATGATCTGAGAGGAGGAGGATCGGGGTGATGATCTGAGAGGAGGAGGATCGGGGTGATGATCTGAGAGGAGGAGGATCGGGGTGATGATCTGAGAGGAGGAGGATCGGGGTGATGACCTGAGAGGAGGAGGATCGGGGTGATGACCTGAGAGGAGGATCGGGGTGATGATCTGAGAGGAGGATCGGGGTGATGACCTGAGAGGGGGAGGATCGGGGTGATGACCTGAGAGGGGGAGGATCGGGGTGATGACCTGAGAGGAGGATCGGGGTGATGACCTGAGAGGAGGAGGATCGGGGTGATGACCTGAGAGGAGGAGGATCGGGGTGATGACCTGAGAGGGGGAGGATCGGGGTGATGACCTGAGAGGGGGAGGATCGGGGTGATGACCTGAGAGGGGGAGGATCGGGGTGATGACCTGCGAGAAGGATCGGGGTGATGACCTGAGAGGAGGAGGATCGGGGTGATGATCTGAGAGGAGGAGGATCGGGGTGATGACCTGAGAGGGGGAGGATCGGGGTGATGATCTGAGAGGAGGAGGATCGGGGTGATGACCTGAGAGGAGGAGGATCGGGGTGATAACCTGAGAGGAGGATTGGGGTGATGACCTGAGAGGGGGAGGATCGGGGTGATGACCTGAGAGGGGGAGGATCGGGGTGATGACCTGAGAGGAGGAGGATCGGGGTGATGATCTGAGAGGAGGAGGATCGGGGTGATGACCTGAGAGGGGGAGGATCGGGGAGATGACCTGAGAGGAGGAGGATTGGGGTGATGACCTGAGAGGAGGATCGGGGTGATGACCTGAGAGGAGGAGGATCGGGGTGATGATCTGAGAGGAGGAGGATCGGGGTGATGATCTGAGAGGGGGAGGATCGGGGTGATGATCTGAGAGGAGGAGGATCGGGGTGATGATTTGAGAGGAGGATCGGGGTGATGACCTGAGAGGGGGAGGATCGGGGTGATGACCTGAGAGGGGGAAGATCGGGGTGATGACCTGAGAGGAGGAGGATCGGGGTGATGACCTGAGAGGAGGAGGATCGGGGTGATGACCTGAGAGGAGGATCGGGGTGATGATCTGAGAGGAGGATCGGGGTGATGATCTGAGAGGAGGAGGATCGGGGTGATGATCTGAGAGGAGGAGGATCGGGGTGATGATCTGAGAGGAGGAGGATCGGGGTGATGATCTGAGAGGAGGAGGATCGGGGTGATGATCTGAGAGGAGGAGGATCGGGGTGATGATTTGAGAGGAGGAGGATCGGGGTGATGACCTGAGAGGAGGAGGATCGGGGTGATGACCTGAGAGGGGGAGGATCGGGGTGATGACCTGAGAGGAGGAGGATCGGGGTGATGATCTGAGAGGAGGAGGATTGGGGTGATGATCTGAGAGGAGGAGGATCGGGGTGATGACCTGAGAGGAGGAGGATCGGGGTGATGATCTGAGAGGAGGAGGATCGGGGTGATGACCTGAGAGGAGGAGGATCGGGGTGATGACCTGAGAGGAGGAGGATCGGGGTGATGACCTGAGAGGGGGAGGATCGGGGTGATGATCTGAGAGGAGGAGGATCGGGGTGATGATCTGAGAGGAGGAGGATCGGGGTGATGACCTGAGAGGGGGAGGATCGGGGTGATGATCTGAGAGGAGGATCGGGGTGATGACCTGAGAGGGGGAGGATCGGGGTGATGATCTGAGAGGAGGATCGGGGTGATGACCTGAGAGGAGGAGGATCGGGGTGATGATCTGAGAGGAGGATCGGGGTGATGATCTGAGAGGGGGAGGATCGGGGTGATGACCTGAGAGGAGGAGGATCGGGGTGATGACCTGAGAGGAGGAGGATCGGGGTGATGATCTGAGAGGAGGAGGATCGGGGTGATGACCTGAGAGGGGGAGGATCGGGGTGATGACCTGAGAGGGGGAGGATCGGGGTGATGACCTGAGAGGGGGAGGATCGGGGTGATGACCTGAGAGGAGGATCGGGGTGATGACCTGAGAGGAGGAGGATCGGGGTGATGATCTGAGAGGAGGAGGATCGGGGTGATGATCTGAGAGGAGGAGGATCGGGGAGATGACCTGAGAGGAGGAGGATCGGGGTGATGACCTGAGAGGAGGAGGATCGGGGTGATGATCTGAGAGGGGGAGGATCGGGGTGATGATCTGAGAGGAGGAGGATCGGGGTGATGATCTGAGAGGAGGAGGATCGGGGTGATGATCTGAGAGGAGGATCGGGGTGATGATCTGAGAGGGGGAGGATCGGGGTGATGATCTGAGAGGAGGAGGATCGGGGAGATGACCTGAGAGGAGGAGGATCGGGGTGATGACCTGAGAGGAGGAGGATCGGGGTGATGACCTGAGAGGAGGAGGATCGGGGAGATGACCTGAGAGGAGGAGGATCGGGGTGATGACCTGAGAGGAGGAGGATCGGGGTGATGACCTGAGAGGAGGAGGATCGGGGTGATGATCTGAGAGGAGGAGGATCGGGGTGATGATCTGAGAGGAGGAGGATCGGGGAGATGACCTGAGAGGAGGAGGATCGGGGTGATGACCTGAGAGGAGGAGGATCGGGGAGATGACCTGAGAGGAGGAGGATCGGGGTGATGACCTGAGAGGAGGAGGATCGGGGTGATGATCTGAGAGGGGGAGGATCGGGGTGATGATCTGAGAGGAGGAGGATCGGGGTGATGATCTGAGAGGAGGAGGATCGGGGTGATGACCTGAGAGGAGGAGGATCGGGGTGATGACCTGAGAGGAGGAGGATCGGAGTGATGACCTGAGAGGAGGAGGATCGGGGTGATGACCTATGAGGAGGAGGATCGGGGTGATGATCTGAGAGCAGGAGGATCGGGGTGATGACCTGAGAGGAGGAGGATCGGGGTGATGACCTGAGAGGGGGAGGATCGGGGTGATGATCTGAGAGGAGGATCGGGGTGATGATCTGAGAGGAGGAGGATCGGGGAGATGACCTGAGAGGAGGAGGATCGGGGTGATGACCTGAGAGGAGGAGGAACGGGGTGATGATCTGAGAGGAGGAGGATCGGGGTGATGATCTGAGAGGAGGAGGATCGGGGTGATGATCTGAGAGGGGGAGGATCGGGGTGATGATCTGAGAGGAGGAGGATCGGGGTGATGATCTGAGAGGAGGAGGATCGGGGTGATGATCTGAGAGGGGGAGGATCGGGGTGATGACCTGAGAGGAGGAGGATCGGGGTGATGACCTGAGAGGAGGAGGATCGGGGTGATGATCTGAGAGCAGGAGGATCGGGGTGATGACCTGAGAGGAGGAGGATCGGGGTGATGACCTGAGAGGAGGAGGATCGGGGTGATGATCTGAGAGGAGGATCGGGGAGATGACCTGAGAGGAGGAGGATCGGGGTGATGACCTGAGAGGGGGAGGATCGGGGTGATGACCTGAGAGGAGCAGGATCGGGGTGATGATCTGAGAGGAGGAGGATCGGGGTGATGATCTGAGAGGAGGAGGATTGGGGTGATGACCTGAGAGGAGGAGGATCGGGGTGATGATCTGAGAGGAGGAGGATCGGGGTGATGATCTGAGAGGAGGATCGGGGTGATGATCTGAGAGGAGGATCGGGGTGATGACCTGAGAGGAGGAGGATCGGGGTGATGACCTGAGAGGAGGAGGATCGGGGTGATGACCTGAGAGGAGGAGGATCGGGGTGATGATCTGAGAGCAGGAGGATCGGGGTGATGACCTGAGAGGAGGAGGATCGGGGTGATGATCTGAGAGGAGGAGGATCGGGGTGATGATCTGAGAGGAGGATCGGGGTGATGATCTGAGAGGAGGAGGATCGGGGAGATGACCTGAGAGGAGGAGGATCGGGGTGATGACCTGAGAGGAGGAGGATCGGGGTGATGATCTGAGAGGGGGAGGATTGGGGTGATGACCTGAGAGGAGGAGGATCGGGGTGATGATCTGAGAGGAGGAGGATCGGGGTGATGATCTGAGAGGAGGAGGATCGGGGTGATGATCTGAGAGGAGGAGGATCGGGGTGATGATCTGAGAGGAGGAGGATCGGGGTGATGATCTGAGAGGGGGAGGATCGGGGTGATGATCTGAGAGGAGGAGGATCGGGGTGATGATCTGAGAGGAGGAGGATCGGGGTGATGACCTGAGAGGAGGAGGATCGGGGAGATGACCTGAGAGGAGGAGGATCGGGGTGATGATCTGAGAGGGGGAGGATTGGGGTGATGACCTGAGAGGAGGAGGATCGGGGTGATGATCTGAGAGGAGGAGGATCGGGGTGATGATCTGAGAGGAGGAGGATCGGGGTGATGATCTGAGAGGAGGAGGATCGGGGAGATGACCTGAGAGGAGGATCGGGGTGATGATCTGAGAGGAGGAGGATCGGGGAGATGACCTGAGAGGAGGATCGGGGTGATGATCTGAGAGGAGGAGGATCGGGGTGATGATCTGAGAGGAGGAGGATCGGGGAGATGACCTGAGAGGAGGATCGGGGTGATGATCTGAGAGGAGGAGGATCGGGGAGATGACCTGAGAGGAGGATCGGGGTGATGATCTGAGGAGGAGGATCGGGGTGATGATCTGAGAGGAGGAGGATCGGGGTGATGATCTGAGAGGGGGAGGATCGGGCTGATGACCTGAGAGGAGGAGGATCGGGGTGATGACCTGAGAGGGGGAGGATCGGGGAGATGACCTGAGAGGAGGAGGATCGGGGTGATGATCTGAGAGGAGGAGGATCGGGGTGATGACCTGAGAGGAGGAGGATCGGGGTGATGATCTGAGAGGAGGAGGATCGGGGAGATGACCTGAGAGGAGGATCGGGGTGATGATCTGAGAGGAGGAGGATCGGGGTGATGATCTGAGAGGAGGAGGATCGGGGTGATGATCTGAGAGGAGGAGGATCGGGGTGATGATCTGAGAGGGGGAGGATCGGGGTGATGATCTGAGAGGAGGAGGATCGGGGTGATGACCTGAGAGGAGGAGGATCGGGGTGATGACCTGAGAGGAGGAGGATCGGGGTGATGATCTGAGAGGAGGAGGATCGGGGAGATGACCTGAGAGGAGGAGGATCGGGGTGATGACCTGAGAGGAGGAGGATCGGGGTGATGATCTGAGAGGAGGAGGATCGGGGAGATGACCTGAGAGGAGGAGGATCGGGGTGATGATCTGAGAGGAGGAGGATCGGGGTGATGATCTGAGAGGAGGAGGATCGGGGTGATGATCTGAGAGGGGGAGGATCGGGGTGATGATCTGAGAGGAGGAGGATCGGGGTGATGATCTGAGAGGAGGAGGATCGGGGTGATGATCTGAGAGGAGGAGGATCGGGGTGATGATCTGAGAGGAGGAGGATCGGGGTGATGACCTGAGAGGAGGAGGATCGGGGAGATGACCTGAGAGGAGGAGGATCGGGGTGATGACCTGAGAGGAGGAGGATCGGGGTGATGACCTGAGAGGAGGAGGATCGGGGAGATGACCTGAGAGGGGGAGGATCGGGGTGATGATCTGAGAGGAGGATCGGGATGATGACCTGAGAGGAGGAGGATTGGGGTGATGACCTGAGGGGGGGAGGATCGGGGTGATGATCTGAGAGGAGGATCGGGGTGATGACCTGAGAGGAGGAGGATCGGGGTGATGATCTGAGAGGAGGAGGATCGGGGTGATGACCTGAGAGGGGGAGGATCGGGGTGATGACCTGAGAGGAGGATCGGGGTGATGACCTGAGAGGAGGAGGATCGGGGTGATGACCTGAGAGGAGGAGGATCGGGGTGATGACCTGAGAGGAGGAGGATCGGGGTGATGACCTGAGAGGAGGAGGATCGGGGTGATGACCTGAGAGGAGGAGGATCGGGGTGATGATCTGAGAGGAGGAGGATCGGGGTGATGACCTGAGAGGAGGAGGATCGGGGTGATGACCTGAGAGGAGGAGGATCGGGGTGATGACATAAGAGGGGGAGGATCGGGGTGATGATCTGAGAGGAGGAGGATCGGGGTGATGATCTGAGAGGAGGAGGATCGGGGTGATGACCTGAGAGGGGGAGGATCGGGGTGATGATCTGAGAGGAGGATCGGGGTGATGACCTGAGAGGGGGAGGATCGGGGTGATGATCTGAGAGGAGGATCGGGGTGATGACCTGAGAGGAGGAGGATCGGGGTGATGATCTGAGAGGAGGATCGGGGTGATGATCTGAGAGGGGGAGGATCGGGGTGATGACCTGAGAGGAGGAGGATCGGGGTGATGACCTGAGAGGAGGAGGATCGGGGTGATGATCTGAGAGGAGGAGGATCGGGGTGATGACCTGAGAGGGGGAGGATCGGGGTGATGACCTGAGAGGGGGAGGATCGGGGTGATGACCTGAGAGGGGGAGGATCGGGGTGATGACCTGAGAGGAGGATCGGGGTGATGACCTGAGAGGAGGAGGATCGGGGTGATGATCTGAGAGGAGGAGGATCGGGGTGATGACCTGAGAGGGGGAGGATCGGGGTGATGACCTGAGAGGAGGAGGATCGGGGTGATGACCTGAGAGGAGGATTGGGGTGATGACCTGAGAGGGGGAGGATCGGGGTGATGACCTGAGAGGAGGAGGATCGGGGTGATGATCTGAGAGGAGGAGGATCGGGGTGATGACCTGAGAGGAGGAGGATCGGGGTGATGACCTGAGAGGAGGAGGATCGGGGTGATGACCTGAGAGGAGGAGGATCGGGGTGATGACCTGAGAGGGGGAGGATCGGGGAGATGACCTGAGAGGGGGAGGATCGGGGTGATGACCTGAGAGGAGGAGGATCGGGGTGATGACCTGAGAGGAGGAGGATCGGGGTGATGACCTGAGAGGAGGAGAATCGGGGAGATGACCTGAGAGGAGGAGGATCGGGGTGATGACCTGAGAGGGGGAGGATCGGGGAGATGACCTGAGAGGAGGAGGATCGGGGTGATGACCTGAGAGGAGGATCGGGGTGATGACCTGAGAGGAGGAGGATCGGGGTGATGATCTGAGAGGAGGAGGATCGGGGTGATGATCTGAGAGGGGGAGGATCGGGGTGATGATCTGAGAGGAGGAGGATCGGGGTGATGATCTGAGAGGAGGATCGGGGTGATGACCTGAGAGGAGGAGGATCGGGGTGATGACCTGAGAGGAGGAGGATCGGGGTGATGACCTGAGAGGAGGATCGGGGTGATGATCTGAGAGGAGGAGGATCGGGGTGATGATCTGAGAGGAGGAGGATCGGGGTGATGATCTGAGAGGAGGAGGATCGGGGTGATGATCTGAGAGGAGGAGGATCGGGGTGATGACCTGAGAGGAGGAGGATCGGGGTGATGACCTGAGAGGAGGATCGGGGTGATGATCTGAGAGGAGGATCGGGGTGATGACCTGAGAGGGGGAGGATCGGGGTGATGACCTGAGAGGGGGAGGATCGGGGTGATGACCTGAGAGGAGGATCGGGGTGATGACCTGAGAGGAGGAGGATCGGGGTGATGACCTGAGAGGAGGAGGATCGGGGTGATGACCTGAGAGGGGGAGGATCGGGGTGATGACCTGAGAGGGGGAGGATCGGGGTGATGACCTGAGAGGGGGAGGATCGGGGTGATGACCTGCGAGAAGGATCGGGGTGATGACCTGAGAGGAGGAGGATCGGGGTGATGATCTGAGAGGAGGAGGATCGGGGTGATGACCTGAGAGGGGGAGGATCGGGGTGATGATCTGAGAGGAGGAGGATCGGGGTGATGACCTGAGAGGAGGAGGATCGGGGTGATAACCTGAGAGGAGGATTGGGGTGATGACCTGAGAGGGGGAGGATCGGGGTGATGACCTGAGAGGGGGAGGATCGGGGTGATGACCTGAGAGGAGGAGGATCGGGGTGATGATCTGAGAGGAGGAGGATCGGGGTGATGACCTGAGAGGGGGAGGATCGGGGAGATGACCTGAGAGGAGGAGGATTGGGGTGATGACCTGAGAGGAGGATCGGGGTGATGACCTGAGAGGAGGAGGATCGGGGTGATGATCTGAGAGGAGGAGGATCGGGGTGATGATCTGAGAGGGGGAGGATCGGGGTGATGATCTGAGAGGAGGAGGATCGGGGTGATGATCTGAGAGGAGGATCGGGGTGATGACCTGAGAGGGGGAGGATCGGGGTGATGACCTGAGAGGGGGAAGATCGGGGTGATGACCTGAGAGGAGGAGGATCGGGGTGATGACCTGAGAGGAGGAGGATCGGGGTGATGACCTGAGAGGAGGATCGGGGTGATGATCTGAGAGGAGGATCGGGGTGATGATCTGAGAGGAGGAGGATCGGGGTGATGATCTGAGAGGAGGAGGATCGGGGTGATGATCTGAGAGGAGGAGGATCGGGGTGATGATCTGAGAGGAGGAGGATCGGGGTGATGATCTGAGAGGAGGAGGATCGGGGTGATGACCTGAGAGGAGGAGGATCGGGGTGATGACCTGAGAGGGGGAGGATCGGGGTGATGACCTGAGAGGAGGAGGATCGGGGTGATGATCTGAGAGGAGGAGGATCGGGGTGATGATCTGAGAGGAGGAGGATCGGGGTGATGACCTGAGAGGAGGAGGATCGGGGAGATGACCTGAGAGGAGGAGGATCGGGGTGATGATCTGAGAGGAGGAGGATCGGGGTGATGATCTGAGAGGAGGAGGATCGATGTGATTATCTGAGAGGAGGAGGATCGGGGTGATGATCTGAGAGGAGGAGGATCGGGGTGATGACCTGAGAGGAGGAGGATCGGGGAGATGACCTGAGAGGAGGATCGGGGTGATGATCTGAGAGGAGGAGGATCGGGGTGATGACCTGAGAGGAGGAGGATCGGGGTGATGATCTGAGAGGGGGAGGATCGGGGTGATGACCTGAGAGGGGGAGGATCGGGGTGATGATCTGAGAGGGGGAGGATCGGGGAGATGACCTGAGAGGAGGAGGATCGGGGTGATGACCTGAGAGGAGGAGGATCGGGGTGATGACCTGAGAGGAGGAGGATCGGGGTGATGATCTGAGAGGGGGAGGATCGGGGAGATGACCTGAGAGGAGGAGGATCGGGGTGATGACCTGAGAGGAGGAGGATCGGGGTGATGACCTGAGAGGAGGAGGATCGGGGTGATGATCTGAGAGGAGGAGGATCGGGGTGATGACCTGAGAGGGGGAGGATCGGGGTGATGATCTGAGAGGAGGAGGATCGGGGTGATGACCTGAGAGGGGGAGGTTCGGGGTGATGACCTGAGAGGAGGAGGATCGGGGTGATGACCTGAGAGGGGGAGGATCGGGGTGATGATCTGAGAGGAGGAGGATCGGGGTGATGATCTGAGAGGAGGAGGATCGGGGCGATGATCTGAGAGGAGGAGGATTGGGGAGATGACCTGAGAGGAGGATCGGGGTGATGATCTGAGAGGAGGAGGATCGGGGTGATGACCTGAGAGGAGGAGGATCGGGGTGATGACCTGAGAGGAGGAGGATCGGGGTGATGATCTGAGAGGGGGAGGATCGGGGTGATGATCTGAGAGGAGGAGGATCGGGGTGATGATCTGAGAGGAGGAGGATCGGGGAGATGACCTGAGAGGAGGAGGATCGGGGTGATGACCTGAGAGGGGGAGGATCGGGGAGATGACCTGAGAGGAGGAGGATCGGGGTGATGACCTGAGAGGAGGAGGATCGGGGTGATGATCTGAGAGGGGGAGGATTGGGGTGATGACCTGAGAGGAGGAGGATCGGGGTGATGATCTGAGAGGAGGAGGATCGGGGTGATGATCTGAGAGGAGGAGGATCGGGGTGATGATCTGAGAGGAGGAGGATCGGGGTGATGATCTGAGAGGAGGAGGATCGGGGTGATGACCTGAGAGGAGGAGGATCGGGGAGATGACCTGAGAGGAGGAGGATCGGGGTGATGATCTGAGAGGGGGAGGATCGGGGTGATGATCTGAGAGGAGGAGGATCGGGGTGATGATCTGAGAGGAGGAGGATCGGGGTGATGACCTGAGAGGAGGAGGATCGGGGTGATGACCTGAGAGGAGGAGGATCGGGGTGATGACCTGAGTGGAGGAGGATCGGGGTGATGACCTGAGAGGAGGAGGATCGGGGTGATGATCTGAGAGGAGGAGGATCGGGGTGATGATCTGAGAGGAGGAGGATCGGGGTGATGATCTGAAAGGAGGAGGATCGGGGAGATGACCTGAGAGGAGGAGGATCGGGGTGATGATCTGAGAGGAGGAGGATCGGGGTGATGACCTGAGAGGAGGAGGATCGGGGTGATGATCTGAGAGGGGGAGGATCGGGGTGATGATCTGAGAGGAGGAGGATCGGGGAGATGACCTGAGAGGAGGATCGGGGTGATGATCTGAGAGGAGGAGGATCGGGGTGATGATCTGAGAGGAGGAGGATCGGGGAGATGACCTGAGAGGAGGATCGGGGTGATGATCTGAGAGGAGGAGGATCGGGGAGATGACCTGAGAGGAGGATCGGGGTGATGATCTGAGAGGAGGAGGATCGGGGTGATGATCTGAGAGGAGGAGGTTCGGGGTGATGATCTGAGAGGGGGAGGATCGGGGTGATGACCTGAGAGGAGGAGGATCGGGGTGATGACCTGAGAGGGGGAGGATCGGGGAGATGACCTGAGAGGAGGAGGATCGGGGTGATGATCTGAGAGGAGGAGGATCGGGGTGATGACCTGAGAGGAGGAGGATCGGGGTGATGATCTGAGAGGAGGAGGATCGGGGAGATGACCTGAGAGGAGGATCGGGGTGATGATCTGAGAGGAGGAGGATCGGGGTGATGATCTGAGAGGAGGAGGATCGGGGTGATGATCTGAGAGGAGGAGGATCGGGGTGATGATCTGAGAGGAGGAGGATCGGGGAGATGACCTGAGAGGAGGATCGGGGTGATGATCTGAGAGGAGGAGGATCGGGGTGATGATCTGAGAGGAGGAGGATCGGGGAGATGACCTAAGAGGAGGATCGGGGTGATGATCTGAGAGGGGGAGGATCGGGGTGATGATCTGAGAGGAGGAGGATCGGGGAGATGACCTGAGAGGAGGAGGATCGGGGTGATGACCTGAGAGGGGGAGGATCGGGGTGATGACCTGAGAGGGGGAGGATTGGGGTGATGACCTGAGAGGATGATCGGGGTGATGATCTGAGAGGAGGAGGATCGGGGAGATGACCTGAGAGGAGGAGGATCGGGGTGATGACCTGAGAGGAGGAGGATCGGGGTGATGACCTGAGAGGAGGAGGATCGGGGTGATGATCTGAGAGCAGGAGGATCGGGGTGATGACCTGAGAGGAGGAGGATCGGGGTGATGATCTGAGAGGAGGAGGATCGGGGTGATGATCTGAGAGGGGGAGGATCGGGGTGATGACCTGAGAGGGGGAGGATCGGGGTGATGACCTGAGAGGGGGAGGATCGGGGTGATGACCTGAGAGGGGGAGGATCGGGGTGATGACCTGAGAGGGGGAGGATCTGGGTGATGACCTGAGAGGAGGAGGATCGGGGTGATGACCTGAGAGGGGGAGAATCGGGGTGATGATCTGAGAGGAGGAGGATCGGGGTGATGATCTGAGAGGAGGAGGATCGGGGTGATGATCTGAGAGGAGGAGGATCGGGGTGATGACCTGAGAGGGGGAGGATCGGGGTGATGACCTGAGAGGAGGAGGATCGGGGTGATGATCTGAGAGGAGGAGGATCGGGGTGATGATCTGAGAGGAGGAGGATCGGGGTGATGACCTGAGAGGAGGAGGATCGGGGTGATGATCTGAGAGGAGGAGGATCGGGGAGATGACCTGAGAGGAGGATCGGGGTGATGATCTGAGAGGAGGAGGATCGGGGTGATGATCTGAGAGGAGGAGGATCGGGGTGATGATCTGAGAGGAGGATCGGGGTGATGATCTGAGAGGGGGAGGATCGGGGTGATGACCTGAGAGGGGGAGGATTGGGGTGATGACCTGAGAGGGGGAGGATCGGGGTGATGACCTGAGAGGAGGATCGGGGTGATGACCTGAGAGGAGGAGGATCGGATTGATGACCTGAGAGGAGGAGGATCGGGGAGATGACCTGAGAGGAGGAGGATCGGGGTGATGACCTGAGAGGGGGAGGATCGGGGTGATGATCTGAGAGGAGGAGGATCGGGGTGATGACCTGAGAGGAGGAGGATCGGGGAGATGACCTGAGAGGAGGAGGATCGGGGTGATGACCTAAAAGGAGGAGGATCGGGGTGATGACCTGAGAGGAGGAGGATCGGGGTGATGATCTGAGAGGAGGAGGATCGGGGTGATGATCTGAGAGGAGGAGGATCGGGGAGATGACCTGAGAGGAGGAGGATCGGGGTGATGACCTGAAAGGAGGAGGATCGGGGTGATGACCTGAGAGGAGGAGGATCGGGGTGATGATCTGAGAGGAGGAGGATCGGGGTGATGATCTGAGAGGAGGAGGATCGGGGAGATGACCTGAGAGGAGGAGGATCAGGGTGATGACCTGAGAGGAGGAGGATCGGGGTGATGATCTGAGAGGGGGAGGATCGGGGTGATGATCTGAGAGGAGGAGGATCGGGGTGATGACCTGAGAGGAGGAGGATCGGGGAGATGACCTGAGAGGAGGAGGATCGGGGTGATGACCTGAGAGGAGGAGGATCGGGGTGATGACCTGAGAGGAGGAGGATCGGGGTGATGATCTGAGAGGAGGAGGATCGGGGTGATGATCTGAGAGGAGGAGGATCGGGGAGATGACCTGAGAGGAGGAGGATCGGGGTGATGACCTGAGAGGAGGAGGATCGGGGTGATGACCTGAGAGGAGGAGGATCGGGGAGATGACCTGAGAGGAGGAGGATCGGGGTGATGACCTGAGAGGAGGAGGATCGGGGTGATGACCTGAGAGGAGGAGGATCGGGGTGATGATCTGAGAGGAGGAGGATCGGGGTGATGATCTGAGAGGAGGAGGATCGGGGAGATGACCTGAGAGGAGGAGGATCGGGGTGATGACCTGAGAGGAGGAGGATCGGGGAGTAGACCTGAGAGGAGGAGGATCGGGGTGATGACCTGAGAGGAGGAGGATCGGGGTGATGATCTGAGAGGGGGAGGATCGGGGTGATGATCTGAGAGGAGGAGGATCGGGGTGATGATCTGAGAGGAGGAGGATCGGGGTGATGACCTGAGAGGAGGAGGATCGGGGTGATGACCTGAGAGGAGGAGGATCGGGGTGATGACCTGAGAGGAGGAGGATCGGGGTGATGATCTGAGAGCAGGAGGATCGGGGTGATGACCTGAGAGGAGGAGGATCGGGGTGATGACCTGAGAGGGGGAGGATCGGGGTGATGATCTGAGAGGAGGATCGGGGTGATGATCTGAGAGGAGGAGGATCGGGGAGATGACCTGAGAGGAGGAGGATCGGGGTGATGACCTGAGAGGAGGAGGATCGGGGTGATGATCTGAGAGGGGGAGGATCGGGGTGATGATCTGAGAGGGGGAGGATCGGGGTGATGATCTGAGAGGAGGAGGATCGGGGTGATGATCTGAGAGGAGGAGGATCGGGGTGATGATCTGAGAGGGGGAGGATCGGGGTGATGACCTGAGAGGAGGAGGATCGGGGTGATGACCTGAGAGGAGGAGGATCGGGGTGATGATCTGAGAGCAGGAGGATCGGGGTGATGACCTGAGAGGAGGAGGATCGGGGTGATGACCTGAGAGGAGGAGGATCGGGGTGATGATCTGAGAGGAGGAGGATCGGGGAGATGACCTGAGAGGAGGAGGATCGGGGTGATGACCTGAGAGGGGGAGGATCGGGGTGATGACCTGAGAGGAGGAGGATCGGGGTGATGATCTGAGAGGAGGAGGATCGGGGTGATGATCTGAGAGGAGGAGGATCGGGGTGATGACCTGAGAGGAGGAGGATCGGGGTGATGATCTGAGAGGAGGAGGATCGGGGTGATGATCTGAGAGGAGGATCGGGGTGATGATCTGAGAGGAGGATCGGGTGATGACCTGAGAGGAGGAGGATCGGGGTGATGACCTGAGAGGAGGAGGATCGGGGTGATGACCTGAGAGGAGGAGGATCGGGGTGATGACCTGAGAGGAGGAGGATCGGGGTGATGATCTGAGAGCAGGAGGATCGGGGTGATGACCTGAGAGGAGGAGGATCGGGGTGATGATCTGAGAGGAGGAGGATCGGGGTGATGATCTGAGAGGAGGATCGGGGTGATGATCTGAGAGGAGGAGGATCGGGGAGATGACCTGAGAGGAGGAGGATCGGGGTGATGACCTGAGAGGAGGAGGATCGGGGTGATGATCTGAGAGGGGGAGGATTGGGGTGATGACCTGAGAGGAGGAGGATCGGGGTGATGATCTGAGAGGAGGAGGATCGGGGTGATGATCTGAGAGGAGGAGGATCGGGGTGATGATCTGAGAGGGGGAGGATCGGGGTGATGATCTGAGAGGAGGAGGATTGGGGTGATGATCTGAGAGGAGGAGGATCGGGGTGATGACCTGAGAGGAGGAGGATCGGGGTGATGACCTGAGAGGAGGAGGATCGGGGAGATGACCTGAGAGGAGGAGGATCGGGGTGATGATCTGAGAGGGGGAGAATTGGGGTGATGACCTGAGAGGAGGAGGATCGGGGTGATGATCTGAGAGGAGGAGGATCGGGGTGATGATCTGAGAGGAGGAGGATCGGGGTGATGATCTGAGAGGAGGAGGATCGGGGAGATGACCTGAGAGGAGGATCGGGGTGATGATCTGAGAGGAGGAGGATCGGGGAGATGACCTGAGAGGAGGATCGGGGTGATGATCTGAGAGGAGAAGGATCGGGGTGATGATCTGAGAGGAGGAGGATCGGGGAGATGACCTGAGAGGAGGATCGGGGTGATGATCTGAGAGGAGGAGGATCGGGGAGATGACCTGAGAGGAGGATCGGGGTGATGATCTGAGAGGAGGAGGATCGGGGTGATGATCTGAGAGGAGGAGGATCGGGGTGATGATCTGAGAGGGGGAGGATCGGGGTGATGACCTGAGAGGAGGAGGATCGGGGTGATGACCTGAGAGGGGGAGGATCGGGGAGATGACCTGAGAGGAGGAGGATCGGGGTGATGATCTGAGAGGAGGAGGATCGGGGTGATGACCTGAGAGGAGGAGGATCGGGGTGATGATCTGAGAGGAGGAGGATCGGGGAGATGACCTGAGAGGAGGATCGGGGTGATGATCTGAGAGGAGGAGGATTGGGGTGATGATCTGAGAGGAGGAGGATCGGGGTGATGATCTGAGAGGAGGAGGATCGGGGTGATGATCTGAGAGGGGAGGATCGGGGTGATGATCTGAGAGGAGGAGGATCGGGGTGATGACCTGAGAGGAGGAGGATCGGGGTGATGACCTGAGAGGAGGAGGATCGTGTTGATGACCTGAGAGGAGGAGGATCGGGGTGATGATCTGAGAGGAGGAGGATCGGGGAGATGACCTGAGAGGAGGAGGATCGGGGTGATGACCTGAGAGGAGGAGGATCGGGGTGATGATCTGAGAGGAGGAGGATCGGGGAGATGACCTGAGAGGAGGAGGATCGGGGTGATGATCTGAGAGGAGGAGGATCGGGGTGATGATCTGAGAGGAGGAGGATCGGGGTGATGACCTGAGAGGAGGAGGATCGGGGTGATGATCTGAGAGCAGGAGGATCGGGGTGATGACCTGAGAGGAGGAGGATCGGGGTGATGATCTGAGAGGAGGAGGATCGGGGTGATGATCTGAGAGGGGGAGGATCGGGGTGATGACCTGAGAGGGGGAGGATCGGGGTGATGACCTGAGAGGGGGAGGATCGGGGTGATGACCTGAGAGGGGGAGGATCGGGGTGATGACCTGAGAGGGGGAGGATCTGGGTGATGACCTGAGAGGAGGAGGATCGGGGTGATGACCTGAGAGGGGGAGAATCGGGGTGATGATCTGAGAGGAGGAGGATCGGGGTGATGATCTGAGAGGAGGAGGATCGGGGTGATGATCTGAGAGGAGGAGGATCGGGGTGATGACCTGAGAGGGGGAGGATCGGGGTGATGACCTGAGAGGAGGAGGATCGGGGTGATGATCTGAGAGGAGGAGGATCGGGGTGATGATCTGAGAGGAGGAGGATCGGGGTGATGACCTGAGAGGAGGAGGATCGGGGTGATGATCTGAGAGGAGGAGGATCGGGGAGATGACCTGAGAGGAGGATCGGGGTGATGATCTGAGAGGAGGAGGATCGGGGTGATGATCTGAGAGGAGGATCGGGGTGATGATCTGAGAGGAGGATCGGGGTGATGATCTGAGAGGGGGAGGATCGGGGTGATGACCTGAGAGGGGGAGGATCGGGGTGATGACCTGAGAGGGGGAGGATCGGGGTGATGACCTGAGAGGAGGATCGGGGTGATGACCTGAGAGGAGGAGGATCGGATTGATGACCTGAGAGGAGGAGGATCGGGGAGATGACCTGAGAGGAGGAGGATCGGGGTGATGACCTGAGAGGGGGAGGATCGGGGTGATGATCTGAGAGGAGGAGGATCGGGGTGATGACCTGAGAGGAGGAGGATCGGGGAGATGACCTGAGAGGAGGAGGATCGGGGTGATGACATAAAAGGAGGAGGATCGGGGTGATGACCTGAGAGGAGGAGGATCGGGGTGATGATCTGAGAGGAGGAGGATCGGGGTGATGACCTGAGAGGAGGAGGATCGGGGTGATGACCTGAGAGGAGGAGGATCGGGGTGATGATCTGAGAGGAGGAGGATCGGGGAGATGACCTGAGAGGAGGAGGATCGGGGTGATGACCTGAGAGGAGGAGGATCGGGGTGATGATCTGAGAGGGGGAGGATCGGGGTGATGATCTGAGAGGAGGAGGATCGGGGTGATGATCTGAGAGGAGGAGGATCGGGGTGATGATCTGAGAGGAGGATCGGGGTGATGATCTGAGAGGGGGAGGATCGGGGTGATGATCTGAGAGGAGGAGGATCGGGGAGATGACCTGAGAGGAGGAGGATCGGGGTGATGACCTGAGAGGAGGAGGATCGGGGTGATGACCTGAGAGGAGGAGGATCGGGGAGATGACCTGAGAGGAGGAGGATCGGGGTGATGACCTGAGAGGAGGAGGATCGGGGTGATGATCTGAGAGGAGGAGGATCGGGGTGATGATCTGAGAGGAGGAGGATCGGGGAGATGACCTGAGAGGAGGAGGATCGGGGTGATGACCTGAGAGGAGGAGGATCGGGGTGATGACCTGAGAGGAGGAGGATTGGGGAGATGACCTGAGAGGAGGAGGATCGGGGTGATGACCTGAGAGGAGGAGGATCGGGGTGATGACCTGAGAGGAGGAGGATCGGGGTGATGATCTGAGAGGAGGAGGATCGGGGTGATGATCTGAGAGGAGGAGGATCGGGGAGATGACCTGAGAGGAGGAGGATCGGGGAGATGACCTGAGAGGAGGAGGATCGGGGTGATGACCTGAGAGGAGGAGGATCGGGGTGATGACCTGAGAGGAGGAGGATCGGGGTGATGACCTGAGAGGAGGAGGATCGGGGTGATGATCTGAGAGCAGGAGGATCGGGGTGATGATCTGAGAGCAGGAGGATCGGGGTGATGACCTGAGAGGAGGAGGATCGGGGTGATGACCTGAGAGGGGGAGGATCGGGGTGATGATCTGAGAGGAGGATCGGGGTGATGATCTGAGAGGAGGAGGATCGGGGAGATGACCTGAGAGGAGGAGGATCGGGGTGATGACCTGAGAGGAGGAGGATCGGGGTGATGATCTGAGAGGAGGAGGATCGGGGTGATGATCTGAGAGGGGGAGGATCGGGGTGATGATCTGAGAGGAGGAGGATCGGGGTGATGATCTGAGAGGAGGAGGATCGGGGTGATGATCTGAGAGGGGGAGGATCGGGGTGATGACCTGAGAGGAGGAGGATCGGGGTGATGACCTGAGAGGAAGAGGATCGGGGTGATGATCTGAGAGCAGGAGGATCGGGGTGATGACCTGAGAGGAGGAGGATCGGGGTGATGACCTGAGAGGAGGAGGATCGGGGTGATGATCTGAGAGGAGGAGGATCGGGGAGATGACCTGAGAGGAGGAGGATCGGGGTGATGACCTGAGAGGAGGAGGATCGGGGTGATGACCTGAGAGGAGGAGGATCGGGGTGATGATCTGAGAGGAGGATCGGGGTGATGATCTGAGAGGAGGAGGATCGGGGTGATGATCTGAGAGGAGGAGGATCGGGGTGATGATCTGAGAGGAGGATCGGGGTGATGATCTGAGAGGGGGAGGATCGGGGTGATGACCTGAGAGGAGGAGGATCGGGGTGATGACCTGAGAGGAGGAGGATCGGGGTGATGATCTGAGAGGAGGAGGATCGGGGTGATGATCTGAGAGGAGGAGGATCGGGGTGATGACCTGAGAGGGGGAGGATCGGGGTGATGACCTGAGAGGGGGAGGATCGGGGTGATGACCTGAGAGGGGGAGGATCGGGGTGATGACCTGAGAGGAGGAGGATCGGGGTGATGACCTGAGAGGAGGAGGATCGGGGTGATGACCTGAGAGGAGGAGGATCGGGGTGATGATCTGAGAGCAGGAGGATCGGGGTGATGACCTGAGAGGAGGAGGATCGGGGTGATGACCTGAGAGGGGGAGGATCGGGGTGATGACCTGAGAGGAGGATCGGGGTGATGATCTGAGAGGAGGAGGATCGGGGAGATGACCTGAGAGGAGGAGGATCGGGGTGATGACCTGAGAGGAGGAGGATCGGGGTGATGATCTGAGAGGAGGAGGATCGGGGTGATGATCTGAGAGGGGGAGGATCGGGGTGATGATCTGAGAGGAGGAGGATCGGGGTGATGATCTGAGAGGAGGAGGATCGGGGTGATGATCTGAGAGGGGGAGGATCGGGGTGATGACCTGAGAGGAGGAGGATCGGGGTGATGACCTGAGAGGAGGAGGATCGGGGTGATGATCTGAGAGCAGGAGGATCGGGGTGATGACCTGAGAGGAGGAGGATCGGGGTGATGACCTGAGAGGAGGAGGATCGGGGTGATGATCTGAGAGGAGGAGGATCGGGGAGATGACCTGAGAGGAGGAGGATCGGGGTGATGACCTGAGAGGGGGAGGATCGGGGTGATGACCTGAGAGGAGGAGGATCGGGGTGATGATCTGAGAGGAGGAGGATCGGGGTGATGATCTGAGAGGAGGAGGATCGGGGTGATGACCTGAGAGGAGGAGGATCGGGGTGATGATCTGAGAGGAGGAGGATCGGGGTGATGATCTGAGAGGAGGATCGGGGTGATGATCTGAGAGGAGGATCGGGGTGATGACCTGAGAGGAGGAGGATCGGGGTGATGACCTGAGAGGAGGAGGATCGGGGTGATGACCTGAGAGGAGGAGGATCGGGGTGATGACCTGAGAGGAGGAGGATCGGGGTGATGACCTGAGAGGAGGAGGATCGGGGTGATGATCTGAGAGGAGGAGGATCGGGGTGATGATCTGAGAGGAGGAGGATCGGGGTGATGATCTGAGAGGAGGATCGGGGTGATGATCTGAGAGGAGGAGGATCGGGGAGATGACCTGAGAGGAGGAGGATCGGGGTGATGTCCTGAGAGGAGGAGGATCGGGGTGATGATCTGAGAGGAGGAGGATCGGGGAGATGACCTGAGAGGAGGATCGGGGTGATGATCTGAGAGGAGGAGGATCGGGGTGATGATCTGAGAGGAGGAGGATCGGGGTGATGATCTGAGAGTGGGAGGATCGGGGTGATGACCTGAGAGGAGGAGGATCGGGGTGATGACCTGAGAGGGGGAGGATCGGGGAGATGACCTGAGAGGAGGAGGATCGGGGTGATGATCTGAGAGGAGGAGGATCGGGGTGATGACCTGAGAGGAGGAGGATCGGGGTGATGATCTGAGAGGAGGAGGATCGGGGAGATGACCTGAGAGGAGGATCAGGGTGATGATCTGAGAGGAGGAGGATCAGGGTGATGATCTGAGAGGAGGAGGATCGGGGTGATGATCTGAGAGGAGGAGGATCGGGGTGATGATCTGAGAGGGGGAGGATCGGGGTGATGATCTGAGAGGAGGAGGATCGGGGTGATGACCTGAGAGGAGGATCGGGGTGATGACCTGAGAGGAGGAGGATCGGGGTGATGACCTGAGAGGAGGAGGATCGGGGTGATGATCTGAGAGGAGGAGGATCGGGGAGATGACCTGAGAGGAGGAGGATCGGGGTGATGACCTGAGAGGAGGAGGATCGGGGTGATGATCTGAGAGGAGGAGGATCGGGGAGATGACCTGAGAGGAGGAGGATCGGGGTGATGATCTGAGAGGAGGAGGATCGGGGTGATGATCTGAGAGGAGGAGGATCGGGGTGATGATCTGAGAGGAGGAGGATCGGGGTGATGATCTGAGAGGAGGAGGATCGGGGTGATGATCTGAGAGGAGGAGGATCGGGGTGATGACCTGAGAGGAGGAGGATCGGGGAGATGACCTGAGAGGAGGAGGATCGGGGTGATGACCTGAGAGGAGGAGGATCGGGGTGATGACCTGAGAGGAGGAGGATCGGGGAGATGACCTGAGAGGGGGAGGATCGTGGTGATGATCTGAGAGGAGGATCGGGGTGATGACCTGAGAGGAGGAGGATTGGGGTGATGACCTGAGAGGGGGAGGATCGGGGTGATGATCTGAGAGGAGGATCGGGGTGATGACCTGAGAGGAGGAGGATCGGGGTGATGATCTGAGAGGAGGAGGATCGGGGTGATGACCTGAGAGGGGGAGGATCGGGGTGATGACCTGAGAGGAGGATCGGGGTGATGACCTGAGAGGAGGAGGATCGGGGTGATGATCTGAGAGGAGGAGGATCGGGGTGATGATCTGAGAGGAGGAGGATCGGGGTGATGATCTGAGAGGAGGATCGGGGTGATGATCTGAGAGGAGGAGGATCGGGGAGATGACCTGAGAGGAGGAGGATCGGGGTGATGTCCTGAGAGGAGGAGGATCGGGGTGATGATCTGAGAGGGGGAGGATTGGGGTGATGACCTGAGAGGAGGAGGATCGGGGTGATGATCTGAGAGGAGGAGGATCGGGGTGATGATCTGAGAGGAGGAGGATCGGGGTGATGATCTGAGAGGGGGAGGATCGGGGTGATGATCTGAGAGGAGGAGGATTGGGGTGATGATCTGAGAGGAGGAGGATCGGGGTGATGACCTGAGAGGAGGAGGATCGGGGTGATGACCTGAGAGGAGGAGGATCGGGGAGATGACCTGAGAGGAGGAGGATCGGGGTGATGATCTGAGAGGGGGAGGATTGGGATGATGACCTGAGAGGAGGAGGATCGGGGTGATGATCTGAGAGGAGGAGGATCGGGGTGATGATCTGAGAGGAGGAGGATCGGGGTGATGATCTGAGAGGAGGAGGATCGGGGAGATGACCTGAGAGGAGGATCGGGGTGATGATCTGAGAGGAGGAGGATCGGGGAGATGACCTGAGAGGAGGATCGGGGTGATGATCTGAGAGGAGGAGGATCGGGGTGATGATCTGAGAGGAGGAGGATCGGGGAGATGACCTGAGAGGAGGATCGGGGTGATGATCTGAGAGGAGGAGGATCGGGGAGATGACCTGAGAGGAGGATCGGGGTGATGATCTGAGAGGAGGAGGATCGGGGTGATGATCTGAGAGGAGGAGGATCGGGGTGATGATCTGAGAGGGGGAGGATCGGGGTGATGACCTGAGAGGAGGAGGATCGGGGTGATGACCTGAGAGGGGGAGGATCGGGGAGATGACCTGAGAGGAGGAGGATCGGGGTGATGATCTGAGAGGAGGAGGATCGGGGTGATGACCTGAGAGGAGGAGGATCGGGGTGATGATCTGAGAGGAGGAGGATCGGGGAGATGACCTGAGAGGAGGATCAGGGTGATGATCTGAGAGGAGGAGGATCAGGGTGATGATCTGAGAGGAGGAGGATCGGGGTGATGATCTGAGAGGAGGAGGATCGGGGTGATGATCTGAGAGGGGGAGGATCGGGGTGATGATCTGAGAGGAGGAGGATCGGGGTGATGACCTGAGAGGAGGATCGGGGTGATGACCTGAGAGGAGGAGGATCGGGGTGATGACCTGAGAGGAGGAGGATCGGGGTGATGATCTGAGAGGAGGAGGATCGGGGAGATGACCTGAGAGGAGGAGGATCGGGGTGATGACCTGAGAGGAGGAGGATCGGGGTGATGATCTGAGAGGAGGAGGATCGGGGAGATGACCTGAGAGGAGGAGGATCGGGGTGATGATCTGAGAGGAGGAGGATCGGGGTGATGATCTGAGAGGAGGAGGATCGGGGTGATGATCTGAGAGGAGGAGGATCGGGGTGATGATCTGAGAGGAGGAGGATCGGGGTGATGATCTGAGAGGAGGAGGATCGGGGTGATGATCTGAGAGGAGGAGGATCGGGGTGATGATCTGAGAGGAGGAGGATCGGGGTGATGACCTGAGAGGAGGAGGATCGGGGAGATGACCTGAGAGGAGGAGGATCGGGGTGATGACCTGAGAGGAGGAGGATCGGGGTGATGACCTGAGAGGAGGAGGATCGGGGAGATGACCTGAGAGGGGGAGGATCGTGGTGATGATCTGAGAGGAGGATCGGGGTGATGACCTGAGAGGAGGAGGATTGGGGTGATGACCTGAGAGGGGGAGGATCGGGGTGATGATCTGAGAGGAGGATCGGGGTGATGACCTGAGAGGAGGAGGATCGGGGTGATGATCTGAGAGGAGGAGGATCGGGGTGATGACCTGAGAGGGGGAGGATCGGGGTGATGACCTGAGAGGAGGATCGGGGTGATGACCTGAGAGGAGGAGGATCGGGGTGATGACCTGAGAGGAGGAGGATCGGGGTGATGACCTGAGAGGAGGAGGATCGGGGTGATGACCTGAGAGGAGGAGGATCGGGGTGATGACCTGAGAGGAGGAGGATCGGGGTGATGATCTGAGAGGAGGAGGATCGGGGTGATGACCTGAGAGGAGGAGGATCGGGGTGATGACCTGAGAGGAGGAGGATCGGGGTGATGACCTGAGAGGGGGAGGATCGGGGTGATGATCTGAGAGGAGGAGGATCGGGGTGATGATCTGAGAGGAGGAGGATCGGGGTGATGACCTGAGAGGGGGAGGATCGGGGTGATGATCTGAGAGGAGGATCGGGGTGATGACCTGAGAGGGGGAGGATCGGGGTGATGATCTGAGAGGAGGATCGGGGTGATGACCTGAGAGGAGGAGGATCGGGGTGAGGACCTGAGAGGAGGAGGATCGGGGTGATGATCTGAGAGGAGGAGGATCGGGGTGATGATCTGAGAGGAGGAGGATCGGGGTGATGATCTGAGAGGAGGATCGGGGTGATGATCTGAGAGGGGGAGGATCGGGGTGATGACCTGAGAGGAGGAGGATCGGGGTGATGACCTGAGAGGAGTGGGATCGGGGTGATGATCTGAGAGGAGGAGGATCGGGGTGATGACCTGAGAGGGGGAGGATCGGGGTGATGACCTGAGAGGGGGAGGATCGGGGTGATGACCTGAGAGGGGGAGGATCGGGGTGATGACCTGAGAGGGGGAGGATCGGGGAGATGACCTGAGAGGATTGGGGTGATGACCTGAGAGGAGGAGGATCGGGGAGATGACCTGAGAGGAGGAGGATCGGGGTGATGACCTGAGAGGGGGAGGATCGGGGAGATGACCTGAGAGGAGGAGGATCGGGGTGATGACCTGAGAGGAGGATCGGGGTGATGACCTGAGAGGAGGAGGATCGGGGTGATGACCTGAGAGGAGGATCGGGGTGATGACCTGAGAGGGGGAGGATCGGGGTGATGACCTGAGAGGGGGAGGATCGGGGTGATGACCTGAGAGGAGGAGGATCGGGGTGATGATCTGAGAGGAGGAGGATCGGGGTGATGACCTGAGAGGAGGAGGATCGGGGTGATGACCTGAGAGGAGGAGGATCGGGGTGATGACCTGAGAGGAGGAGGATCGGGGTGATGACCTGAGAGGGGGAGGATCGGGGAGATGACCTGAGAGGGGGAGGATCGGGGTGATGACCTGAGAGGAGGAGGATCGGGGTGATGACCTGAGAGGAGGAGGATCGGGGAGATGACCTGAGAGGAGGAGGATCGGGGTGATGACCTGAGAGGGGGAGGATCGGGGAGATGACCTGAGAGGAGGAGGATCGGGGTGATGACCTGAGAGGAGGATCGGGGTGATGACCTGAGAGGAGGAGGATCGGGGTGATGATCTGAGAGGAGGAGGATCGGGGTGATGATCTGAGAGGGGGAGGATCGGGGTGATGATCTGAGAGGAGGAGGATCGGGGTGATGATCTGAGAGGAGGATCGGGGTGATGATCTGAGAGGAGGAGGATCGGGGTGATGACCTGAGAGGAGGAGGATCGGGGTGATGACCTGAGAGGAGGATCGGGGTGATGATCTGAGAGGAGGATCGGGGTGATGACCTGAGAGGGGGAGGATCGGGGTGATGACCTGAGAGGGGGAGGATCGGGGTGATGACCTGAGAGGAGGATCGGGGTGATGACCTGAGAGGAGGAGGATCGGGGTGATGATCTGAGAGGAGGAGGATCGGGGTGATGACCTGAGAGGGGGAGGATCGGGGTGATGACCTGAGAGGGGGAGGATCGGGGTGATGACCTGAGAGGAGGATCGGGGTGATGACCTGAGAGGAGGAGGATCGGGGTGATGACCTGAGAGGAGGAGGATCGGGGTGATGATCTGAGAGGAGGAGGATCGGGGTGATGACCTGAGAGGGGGAGGATCGGGGTGATGATCTGAGAGGAGGAGGATCGGGGTGATGACCTGAGAGGAGGAGGATCGGGGTGATGACCTGAGAGGAGGATTGGGGTGATGACCTGAGAGGGGGAGGATCGGGGAGATGACCTGAGAGGAGGAGGATCGGGGTGATGACCTGAGAGGAGGATCGGGGTGATGACCTGAGAGGAGGAGGATCGGGGTGATGATCTGAGAGGAGGAGGATCGGGGTGATGATCTGAGAGGGGGAGGATCGGGGTGATGATCTGAGAGGAGGAGGATCGGGGTGATGATCTGAGAGGAGGATCGGGGTGATGACCTGAGAGGAAGAGGATCGGGGTGATGACCTGAGAGGGGGAGGATCGGGGAGATGACCTGAGAGGGGGAGGATCGGGGTGATGACCTGAGAGGAGGAGGATCGGGGTGATGACCTGAGAGGAGGAGGATCGGGGAGATGACCTGAGAGGAGGAGGATCGGGGTGATGACCTGAGAGGGGGAGGATCGGGGAGATGACCTGAGAGGAGGAGGATCGGGGTGATGACCTGAGAGGAGGATCGGGGTGATGACCTGAGAGGAGGAGGATCGGGGTGATGACCTGAGAGGAGGAGGATCGGGGTGATGACCTGAGATGAGGATCGGGGTGATGATCTGAGAGGAGGATCGGGGTGATGATCTGAGAGGAGGAGGATCGGGGTGATGATCTGAGAGGAGGAGGATCGGGGTGATGATCTGAGAGGAGGAGGATCGGGGTGATGACCTGAGAGGAGGAGGATCGGGGTGATGACCTGAGAGGAGGATCGGGGTGATGATCTGAGAGGAGGATCGGGGTGATGACCTGAGAGGGGGAGGATCGGGGTGATGACCTGAGAGGGGGAGGATCGGGGTGATGACCTGAGAGGGGGAGGATCGGGGTGATGACCTGAGAGGAGGAGGATCGGGGTGATGACCTGAGAGGAGGAGGATCGGGGTGATGATCTGAGAGGAGGAGGATCGGGGTGATGACCTGAGAGGGGGAGGATCGGGGTGATGACCTGAGAGGGGGAGGATCGGGGTGATGACCTGAGAGGGGGAGGATCGGGGTGATGACCTGAGAGGAGGATCGGGGTGATGACCTGAGAGGAGGAGGATCGGGGTGATGATCTGAGAGGAGGAGGATCGGGGTGATGACCTGAGAGGGGGAGGATCGGGGTGATGATCTGAGAGGAGGAGGATCGGGGTGATGACCTGAGAGGAGGAGGATCGGGGTGATGACCTGAGAGGAGGATTGGGGTGATGACCTGAGAGGGGGAGGATCGGGGTGATGACCTGAGAGGGGGAGGATCGGGGTGATGACCTGAGAGGAGGAGGATCGGGGTGATGATCTGAGAGGAGGAGGATCGGGGTGATGACCTGAGAGGGGGAGGATCGGGGAGATGACCTGAGAGGAGGAGGATCGGGGTGATGACCTGAGAGGAGGATCGGGGTGATGACCTGAGAGGAGGAGGATCGGGGTGATGATCTGAGAGGAGGAGGATCGGGGTGATGATCTGAGAGGGGGAGGATCGGGGTGATGATCTGAGAGGAGGAGGATCGGGGTGATGATCTGAGAGGAGGATCGGGGTGATGACCTGAGAGGGGGAGGATCGGGGTGATGACCTGAGAGGGGGAGGATCGGGGTGATGACCTGAGAGGAGGAGGATCGGGGTGATGACCTGAGAGGAGGAGGATCGGGGTGATGACCTGAGAGGAGGAGGATCGGGGTGATGACCTGAGAGGAGGATCGGGGTGATGATCTGAGAGGAGGATTGGGGTGATGATCTGAGAGGAGGATTGGGGTGATGATCTGAGAGGAGGAGGATCGGGGTGATGATCTGAGAGGAGGAGGATCGGGGTGATGATCTGAGAGGAGGAGGATCGGGGTGATGATCTGAGAGGAGGAGGATCGGGGTGATGACCTGAGAGGAGGAGGATCGGGGTGATGACCTGAGAGGGGGAGGATCGGGGTGATGACCTGAGAGGAGGAGGATCGGGGTGATGATCTGAGAGAAGGAGGATCGGGGTGATGATCTGAGAGGAGGAGGATCGGGGTGATGACCTGAGAGGAGGAGGATCGGGGAGATGACCTGAGAGGAGGAGGATCGGGGTGATGATCTGAGAGGAGGAGGATCGGGGTGATGATCTGAGAGGAGGAGGATCGGGGTGATGACCTGAGAGGGGGAGGATCGGGGTGATGACCTGAGAGGAGGAGGATCGGGGTGATGATCTGAGAGGAGGAGGATCGGGGTGATGATCTGAGAGGAGGAGGATCGGGGTGATGACCTGAGAGGAGGAGGATCGGGGAGATGACCTGAGAGGAGGATCGGGGTGATGATCTGAGAGGAGGAGGATCGGGGTGATGACCTGAGAGGAGGAGGATCGGGGTGATGATCTGAGAGGAGGAGGATCGGGGTGATGACCCGAGAGGGGGAGGATCAGGGTGATGATCTGAGAGGGGGAGGATCGGGGAGATGACCTGAGAGGAGGAGGATCGGGGTGATGACCTGAGAGGAGGAGGATCGGGGTGATGACCTGAGAGGAGGAGGATCGGGGTGATGATCTGAGAGGGGGAGGATCGGGGAGATGACCTGAGAGGAGGAGGATCGGGGTGATGACCTGAGAGGAGGAGGATCGGGGTGATGACCTGAGAGGAGGAGGATCGGGGTGATGATCTGAGAGGAGGAGGATCGGGGTGATGACCTGAGAGGGGGAGGATCGGGGTGATGATCTGAGAGGAGGAGGATCGGGGTGATGACCTGAGAGGGGGAGGATCGGGGGTGATGACCTGAGAGGAGGAGGATCGGGGTGATGACCTGAGAGGGGGAGGATCGGGGTGATGATCTGAGAGGAGGAGGATCGGGGTGATGATCTGAGAGGAGGAGGATCGGGGTGATGACCTGAGAGGGGGAGGATCGGGGTGATGACCTGAGAGGGGGAGGATCGGGGTGATGATCTGAGAGGAGGAGGATCGGGGTGATGATCTGAGAGGAGGAGGATCGGGGTGATGACCTGAGAGGGGGAGGATCGGGGTGATGACCTGAGAGGGGGAGGATCGGGGAGATGACCTGAGAGGGGGAGGATCGGGGGTGATGACCTGAGAGGGGGAGGATCGGGGTGATGACCTGAGAGGGGGAGGATCGGGGTGATGACCTGAGAGGGGGAGGATCGGGGAGATGACCTGAGAGGAGGAGGATCGGGGTGATGACCTGAGAGGAGGATCGGGGTGATGACCTGAGGAGGAGGATCGGGGTGATGATCTGAGAGGGGGAGGATCGGGGTGATGATCTGAGAGGAGGAGGATCGGGGTGATGATCTGAGAGGAGGATCGGGGTGATGACCTGAGAGGGGGAGGATCGGAGTGATGACCTGAGAGGGGGAGGATCGGGGTGATGACCTGAGAGGAGGAGGATCGGGGTGATGACCTGAGAGGAGGAGGATCGGGGTGATGACCTGAGAGGAGGAGGATCGGGGTGATGACCTGAGAGGAGGATCGGGGTGATGATCTGAGAGGAGGATCGGGGTGATGATCTGAGAGGAGGAGGATCGGGGTGATGATCTGAGAGGAGGAGGATCGGGGTGATGATCTGAGAGGAGGTGGATCGGGGTGATGACCTGAGAGGAGGAGGATCGGGGTGATGACCTGAGAGGGGGAGGATCGGGGTGATGACCTGAGAGGAGGAGGATCGGGGTGATGATCTGAGAGGAGGAGGATCGGGGTGATGATCTGAGAGGAGGAGGATCGGGGTGATGACCTGAGAGGAGGAGGATCGGGGAGATGACCTGAGAGGAGGAGGATCGGGGTGATGATCTGAGAGGAGGAGGATCGGGGTGATGATCTGAGAGGAGGAGGATCGGGGTGATGACCTGAGAGGGGGAGGATCGGGGTGATGACCTGAGAGGAGGAGGATCGGGGTGATGATCTGAGAGGAGGAGGATCGGGGTGATGATCTGAGAGGAGGAGGATCGGGGTGATGACCTGAGAGGAGGAGGATCGGGGAGATGACCTGAGAGGAGGATCGGGGTGATGATCTGAGAGGAGGAGGATCGGGGTGATGACCTGAGAGGAGGAGGATCGGGGTGATGATCTGAGAGGAGGAGGATCGGGGTGATGACCTGAGAGGGGGAGGATCGGGGTGATGACCTGAGAGGAGGAGGATCGGGGTGATGACCTGAGAGGGGGAGGATCGGGGTGATGACCTGAGAGGAGGAGGATCGGGGTGATGATCTGAGAGGAGGAGGATCGGGGTGATGATCTGAGAGGAGGAGGATCGGGGTGATGACCTGAGAGGGGGAGGATCGGGGTGATGATCTGAGAGGAGGAGGATCGGGGTGATGACCTGAGAGGGGGAGGATCGGGGTGATGACCTGAGAGGAGGAGGATCGGGGTGATGACCTGAGAGGAGGAGGATCGGGGTGATGATCTGAGAGGAGGAGGATCGGGGTGATGACCTGAGAGGGGGAGGATCGGGGTGATGACCTGAGAGGGGGAGGATCGGGGTGATGACCTGAGAGGAGGATTGGGGTGATGACCTGAGAGGAGGAGGATCGGGGTGATGACCTGAGAGGGGGAGGATCGGGGTGATGACCTGAGAGGGGGAGGATCGGGGTGATGACCTGAGAGGAGGAGGATCGGGGTGATGACCTGAGAGGAGGAGGATCGGGGTGATGACCTGAGAGGGGGAGGATCGGGGTGATGATCTGAGAGGAGGAGGATCGGGGTGATGATCTGAGAGGAGGAGGATCGGGGTGATGATCTGAGAGGAGGAGGATCGGGGTGATGATCTGAGAGGAGGAGGATCGGGGTGATGACCTGAGAGGAGGAGGATCGGGGTGATGACCTGAGAGGAGGAGGATCGGGGTGATGATCTGAGAGGAGGAGGATCGGGGTGATGATCTGAGAGGGGGAGGATCGGGGTGATGATCTGAGAGGAGGAGGATCGGGGTGATGACCTGAGAGGAGGAGGATCGGGGTGATGACCTGAGAGGAGGAGGATCGGGGTGATGATCTGAGAGGAGGAGGATCGGGGTGATGACCTTAGAGGAGGAGGATCGGGGTGATGACCTGCGAGGAGGAGGATCGGGGTGATGACCTGAGAGGAGGAGGATCGGGGTGATGACCTGAGAGGAGGAGGATCGGGGAGATGACCTGAGAGGAGGAGGATCGGGGTGATGACCTGAGAGGGGGAGGATCGGGGTGATGACCTGAGAGGGGGAGGATCGGGGTGATGATCTGAGAGGAGGAGGATCGGGGTGATGATCTGAGAGGAGGAGGATCGGGGTGATGATCTGAGAGGAGGAGGATCGGGGTGATGATCTGAGAGGAGGAGGATCGGGGTGATGACCTGAGAGGAGGAGGATCGGGGTGATGACCTGAGAGGGGGAGGATCGGGGTGATGATCTGAGAGGAGGAGGATCGGGGTGATGATCTGAGAGGAGGAGGATCGGGGTGATGACCTGAGAGGAGGAGGATCGGGGTGATGACCTGAGAGGAGGAGGATCGGGGTGATGATCTGAGAGGAGGAGGATCGGGGTGATGACCTGAGAGGAGGAGGATCGGGGTGATGACCTGAGAGGAGGAGGATCGGGGAGATGACCTGAGAGGAGGAGGATCGGGGTGATGACCTGAGAGGAGGAGGATCGGGGTGATGATCTGAGAGGAGGAGGATCGGGGTGATGATCTGAGAGGAGGAGGATCGGGGTGATGATCTGAGAGGAGGAGGATCGGGGTGATGATCTGAGAGGAGGAGGATCGGGGTGATGATCTGAGAGGAGGAGGATCGGGGTGATGATCTGAGAGGGGGAGGATCGGGGTGATGACCTGAGAGGAGGAGGATCGGGGTGATGATCTGAGAGGAGGAGGATCGGGGTGATGATCTGAGAGGAGGAGGATCGGGGTGATGACCTGAGAGGAGGAGGATCGGGGTGATGATCTGAGAGGAGGAGGATCGGGGTGATGATCTGAGAGGAGGAGGATCGGGGTGATGATCTGAGAGGAGGAGGATCGGGGTGATGATCTGAGAGGAGGAGGATCGGGGTGATGATCTGAGAGGAGGAGGATCGGGGTGATGACCTGAGAGGAGGAGGATCGGGGTGATGACCTGAGAGGAGGAGGATCGGGGTGATGATCTGAGAGCAGGAGGATCGGGGTGATGATCTGAGAGGAGGAGGATCGGGGTGATGACCTGAGAGGAGGAGGATCGGGGTGATGACCTGAGAGGAGGAGGATCGGGGTGATGATCTGAGAGGAGGAGGATCGGGGTGATGATCTGAGAGGAGGAGGATCGGGGTGATGACCTGAGAGGAGGAGGATCGGGGTGATGACCTGAGAGGAGGAGGATCGGGGTGATGACCTGAGAGGGGGAGGATCGGGGTGATGATCGGACTGCCCCATTACACGCCCCCTTCCTGAAAATTGTTCCTACAGAATGATGACATCACATCTATCAGATAGCACCGCCCACTAATACTGAGGAACAAACTCTACACTGCTCTGACAGTAAAGACCTCCTCCCTATACTGCTGGTGTTATATTCCTTCTATACACAGCTACACTGCTCTGACAGTAAAGACATCCTGCCTTCATACACAAATACACTGCTTGGACAGTAAAACCTACTTCCTGTTCTGCCAGTCTAATCTCCCTTACTCCATACAAAGCCACACTACTCTGACAGCAAGAACCTCCTTCCTATTCTGCTGGTATCATAATTTCTCTGTAACTACACTGCTCTGACAGTAAAGACCTCTTCCCTTTCCTGCAGGTGTAATCCATCATTTCGCCATAAATAACTACTCTGCTTTGACTGTAAAGACCCCTCTTCCCTATATTACCAGTCTATTCATCCTCCATGCCCAGGGAAACTCCTCTGAGGAATGATGATTACACAGGTAGTAGAGGGAGGAGGTCTTTTCTGTCAGAGCAGTGTACAGAAGAAGGATGATTACACAGGTAGTAGAGGGAGGAGGTCTTTACTGTCAGAGCAGTGTACAGAAGAAGGATGATTACACAGGTAGTAGAGGGAAGAGGTCTTTTCTGTCAGAGCAGTGTACAGTAGAAGGATGATTACACAGGTAGTAGAGGGAGGAGGTCTTTACTGTCAGAACAGTGTACAGTAGAAGGATGATTACAAAGGTAGTAGAGGGAGGAGGTCTTTACTGTCAGAGCAGTGTACAGTAGAAGGATGATTACACAGGTAGTAGAGGGAGGAGGTCTTTACTGTCAGAGCAGTGTACAGTAGAAGGATGATTACACAGGTAGTAGAGGGAGGAGGTCTTTACTGTCAGAGCAGTGTATAGAGGAAGGATGATTACACAGGTAGGAGAGGAAGGAGGTCTTTATTGGCAGAGCAGTGTACAGTAGAAGGATGATTACACAGGTAGTAGAGGGAGGAGGTCTTTACTGTCAGGGCAGGATATAGAAGAATAATACTGGGATATAGGAAGGAGGTCTTTACTGTTAGAGCAGTGTATAGAGGAATGATGATTACACAGGTAGTAGAGGGAGGAGGTCTTTTCTGTCAGAGCAGTGTACAGAAGAAGGATGATTACACAGGTAGTAGAGGGAGGAGGTCTTTACTGTCAGAGCAGTGTACAGAAGAAGGATGATTACACAGGTAGTAGAGGGAGGAGGTCTTTTCTGTCAGAGCAGTGTACAGTAGAAGGATGATTACACAGGTAGTAGAGGGAGGAGGTCTTTACTGTCAGCGCAGTGTACAGAAGAAGGATGATTACACAGGTAGTAGAGGGAGGAGGTCTTTACTGTCAGAGCAGTGTATAGAGGAAGGATGATTACACAGGTAGTAGAGGGAGGAGGTCTTTTCTGTCAGAGCAGTGTATAGAGGAAGGATGATTACACAGGTAGTAGAGGGAGGAGGTCTTTACTGTCAGCGCAGTGTACAGAAGAAGGATGATTACACAGGTAGTAGAGGGAGGAGGTCTTTTCTGTCAGAGCAGTGTACAGTAGAAGGATGATTACACAGGTAGTAGAGGGAGGAGGTCTTTACTGTCAGAGCAGTGTACAGTAGAAGGATGATTACACAGGTAGTAGAGGGAGGAGGTCTTTACTGTCAGAGCAGTGTATAGAGGAAGGATGATTACACAGGTAGGAGAGGAAGGAGGTCGTTATTGGCAGAGCAGTGTACAGTAGAAGGATGATTACACAGGTAGTAGAGGGAGGAGGTCTTTACTGTCAGGGCAGGATATAGAAGAATAATACTGGGATATAGGAAGGAGGTCTTTACTGTTAGAGCAGTGTATAGAGGAATATAATCCTGTATAATCACACTTCCTCTATATACTGCTCTGACAGTAAAGACCTCCTCCCTGTCTGTACAGAGCCTGTTGTTTCATCAGATATGGCGACCCGTCAGAATGGTACACACCGTACTCCTCCATAGTAAGGATACACTGAGAAGGGGAAAGCGGCCATCTTGGTACACCCAGCAGAGTTTTGCATTTTACACTTATATATAACAGTAAACTGAGATTATAACGTGATTTTCAGGACTCAGCACTCCGTCTGACTGCTTTTATGTTGAATTTTAAAAGCAGCTGCGAGCCTTCTGATCTCACAGGACGCCTAATATGACAGAACGCCGCTGCTTTAATAATATAACACCAAAACAGTCAGACGGAGTTCTAAATCCTGAATATCACGATATAATCTCACTTTACTGTTATAAATAAGTGTGAAATACAAGACTCCGCTGGGTGTAACAAGATGTCTGCTTTCCCCGGGTTCTCAGAGTATCCTTACAAAGGAGTGCGGGGTGTAGCAATATGGCGGCGACGCGATGTCACTTCCGTTACCCATTCTGACGGGCCGCCAAATCTGACATAATACTGCCTTCCCACTGTATCCTTACCGTGGAGGAGTGCGGGGTGTACCAAGATGGCGGTGGCGGCGGCGACCAAATGTCACTTCCGGTACACATTTCGACGGGTCGACTAACACACCACGGCCTCTCATTGGACGAGACGGAGCAACAGCCAGTCCAATCCCCGCCCTCTACAGGACGCCGCCGCCGCGACGCACATTGACCCCGCCCCCTTCATTATTATTATTAATTTTTTAATCGAACGGCGCTTCCGCTTCCTGGCTTTGGGTGGAGCAAGATGTCGGAGGGTGTAGCCTCTACTCCACGTGTCACTTCCTGGTCACCGCAGCCAATCAGAGAGCCGCGCCGGTGAGTGTGCAGAACCCCCCCAGAGCCTCTTCACCCCATGGGGGGGGTATATATATATATATAGGAGGGGGAGGGGGGTGTATACTGAGAGGTGGTAATGATGAAGAGATTGTGTGTATATATAATGGAGGATAATTGTAGAGTCAGGTGTGTGTATATAGTAGGGGGTGTATATATATCTATATATAGTAGGGGGAGGGGGTGTATATATAAAGGGAGGGGTTTGTATTTTTATAGGGGGAGGGGAAATATATGGAGTATATATATATATATATGTACAGTGGGGGTTGGTAATGATACAAATATTGTGTATATATACTGTGGGGGGGAGGGGTAGTAATGATGGAGGTGTATATGTATATATATTGGGGGACCCTCTATAATTTGTGTTCTCCTCCCTTCCCCCCAGGTTGTAGGATGCCACGAGAGCGGAGACGTCACGGCGGCTCTGAGCCCCGCCCTCCTCCTCCTCCATCATCTTCCCGGAAGGCTCCGCCCCCTGAGAATGGGAGGAGCCGTGTGGTGCTGATCGCCCTCCTGTCCTTCCTCATCGGTTTCGGGGCGTTCGCCTACAGCGGGTACAGGAGGTGGAGCCAGGCGGTGAAGGTGGTCACCCTGCACCCCTCCCCCAACATCATACCGCCCAACAGCAGCTTCCCTGACTCCTCCCCCGACCTGTTCTGGGGCTCCTATAGGCCGCAGGTCTACTTCGGGATGAAGACCCGGAGTCCGCGCTCCGCGGTGACAGGTGAGTGGGCGGAGCCCAGAGAGTGGGAATAATGGGTGGTGCCAGAAATGAACCTCCCCGCTCTCCTACATTTCATATTACTCCACCCACTTTCCCTAAATGTACCCTCCCCCTCATTACTATACTTCTCTCCATCCCCCCCTACACTCCTCTCTCTCCATCCCCCCCCTACACTCCTCTCTCTCCATCCCCCCCTACACTCCTCTCTCTCCATCCCATCCCCCCTACACTCCTCTCTCTCCATCCCATCCCCCCTACACTCCTCTCTCTCCATCCCATCCCCCCTACACTC